>OX387240.1:139503084-139690192 GCA_947561735.1 Cenchrus americanus | reverse complement strand
GGCGGCCGTGACCAACGCGTGCCGTGGGAAACACGAAGACGAAGGACGGGGAGCCGGCGGGCGCCGGGACATGAGGACGGAGGCGTCGCGTTGGCGCTCCCTCACGCGGGAGGCCGGACTCCGAAGCTCGTCAAGATGAAGGCCCCCGTGTACGGGACTTCGACGTTCGTGTGCTATCAAGATGCAAGCCCCAGTGTGTTCACCAAGATGCAAGTACGAGGTGCTCACCATGCAGCCACGTATGTGCACGTATGATGTATGTGTGCTTGTGCTCTTGTACGATACACATGTAGGAAGCAAGCAAGGTTGCTCCATGAAGCCATGCACGCACGTGCATATGTGCATGCACCTCTACGTGAAGATAATCGAGGCCATAGAGACATCAAGGCCCGGGAGATCATTGTTTTGGAGGCCGTCTCGCCCCCTCGACGCCCGTCCCCGACATGGCGACTTCTTAGTTCCAGCTACGAAAGCTCTCCATATACATCCGCGATCAACCGCTACTACGACTACGCGTCATTCGATGCCGACGAGGACGGACGACGCAGGCGGGCGGAGCCGATGTCCCCGCTCGCGCTAGGCTCATGGACCGACGAGGCCATGGATGACGTCGATGCCACACACCTACACCACACATGCATGGAGAACAGGTAGCGAAGACGAGAAGACGACCACGGCGGCGGAATCGGAGGTACTCCAGCAAGACACACTTGCGAGATAATTAACTAGGAGCCTTGCGAGGCCCTAGGAACCAGAAGACCACATCGCCCAAGATCAGATCGCCGTCAGCAGGCTATGGAGCGCATACGCATACAGGGACTTGTATTTATTTTTCTGTAAAGATTAATAAAGAAACATGTTCCTTCTTTCTTCTGTGTATTTAGTACACTGGCACGCCCGCATTCTTTTTCTCAAAGAGGGGAATCCTTGTGATTTTTCTCTCCAAAACAAATTGGCACGCCCGGTGGGACCTGGTTCTCCTCCCATCTCCGCCATGCCGTGGTCGTCGGATTCGTCTTCGCCGTTCTCCAACAACACAACATGCCGCATGATGTCCCCGACGTGGAGCCGTCTTGACCCGACGCCCCCTTCTTGCAGGAGGAGCATCGGAAGCTGTCAAGACCCCGACGACGTGCATGATCCAGTTTGGGACAAACGCGCCGGTGCCGATCCCCGTGCAGGTTGGAGGACTCGCCACCAACACCCAGGTTCCGCCCGCAGTTCAACCCGGGCAACTCCCCGTCGCGACGGTGCTTCCTCCCGTTGGAGGAGCCTCCGTCGCCGTCAACACCCAAGCTCCGCTGTTGCTCAACTTTGGCCAATTCCCGGTGGCCATCTTCGAGCACGGCAACAAGACCTACGTCCACTTGACGCAGGATCCAACGCAGCTCTCAAAGGCCGCAGCCAAGAAGGCTCTGAAGCGAGCTGCTGCCAAGGCCAAGCGTGAGCGTCGTAGCTTAATGCTTGAAGCACGGGCTCTCCTCAAGAAGTCCGTGGTGGCTGACATCAAAGGGGACGTACAGGTGGCGCAACGGCTACGCATGAAGGCAACCAACATACGCACGGGAGCTGCGACCATCCGCGCCCCAATGACACCGCACGTCGAAGAGGTGGCCGCTCCAACCGTGGAGCGCACGGAGGTCGAGCTGCTGGAGGCCCTAGAGGTAGTGTCGAGTAACTTGCGACGACACATGTCCTACGCCCGTCACGCGTCGAGCCCTCACCCTCTTCGCAACTATCGGAGGAAGTACCGTAAGGTGCAACCGCTTCACCAATGGGTCGCCTCCCGCATGGCGCAAAGCACGCTCCCTCAGAGGACCGGTCGCTCGACACCGGGTGTACTCCTCGACAAGGTGTTCACCTACCCCAGCACACTAGAGGCGCCATACGACGTCTTCCCCGATGAATGGGCGTGCGAGCCAGCCAAGGTCAAGGACTTGGTGCGGCGCGCGATTATGCGCGAATACTGGAAGAGGAAGCGCTCGAGCAAGCGGTCCCCGTCTTCCAGACCCACCTCCTCCTTCCGCAATGACGTGCCGATCCGCCCAACCGGATGGGTGTCGTGTTTCCACGTGACGGCAACAGGAGACTCTCGCTCGCAACGACCACGAACAAGTTTTTCGTTTTGCGGTGCCGATGGAGATCGACGTGCAGCCCCAAGATGGAGGCGTACAACAGAGCTCCGTCGACTCCAAGACCCAGTGGCCCGGCCTGGGAGGAGACTTCAAGAGCAAGGAGGCGTCACAACCTTCGGGAGCTCCTGGCCGAGAAGCTACGCGGAGCGGGCTGGCCCAAGCCATCGCCCACAACACGACCGCGCAATCTTGGCGCCACGTCGTCGATCCCCACCGCCACACATCAGCCAAAGGAGGCAAACCACCTTGCCTCCACGTTGGAACCAATGGTCAAGACGCGAAGACCACACTGCGCGTCCTCGCCCGATGCGCAATGGCGGCCTCGCGACTCTTCACAAGGGAGGAGGCTTCCCCCGGTACAATCTCCCCCCAAGGCGGGAAGTTCAAGACCGCAGGCGGCGTGAAAATGACGCACCCGTTCCGCCGCACAACAAGCCGCCGCCACCAACAACAGGCTCCACCACCCCATCGTGTGCCCACCGAGAATCAGCGCAAGCGGGAGAGACGCCGGAGGAATCGCCACGCGCTGTACCGCGAGCTCGAAGACTTGGTGCTTAGGCACACGCAGGTTCGGATTCAAGCTGATGGGGAACTCCACCAAGAGAACAACCGCATCCGATTCCGCATCTCCCCCAACCTTGAAGCAGATGAGAGGTACAACTACCTCCTCAATAGGTTAACCCCGAAGCCACGACGAGCCAGGACTAGCGAAACTGAAGAAAAGAAGGCGGTCTCCTTCGACGGACGCCCGCCGGTCATCCTCAAGCGTGGGGAGGGAAAAAGACAAGCTACACCAAGCGTGACTTCCTCTGGAAGTTCAGAGGATCCATCTTCGTCGTCAACACCCATGGAGGGGGTCGAGCGCTCGTCATCTCTCGCCGAACAGAAGGTGCTTCCCCAATGCAAAGGCCGACGCCACCCTTGGAGCGACGCCGCATGCACCCACTATTGGCCCCATCGGGGTTGAGCCAACCACTCTAGCTTCTCTTCAAGGCGAGAAGGAGAAGACGGAGGAGGTCCAAAAGAACACCGTCATGTGCACCAATTTGGTAGCACGTTCAAGAGACGAGTCCGGATGGGATGGGTCCCTCCTACGATGACTCATGAGTTCGGCTACCGTCCGACGAGGAGAGTCATGCCAAACCCGAAGGCCAACTTCAAGAGAAGCCTTCTACCCCGACTAGGACATGTGCGCTCGTGGTTCAAAGGCGGCCCGGAGAGACACAAGCCTCGAGTGACGCCTCGATGCAAGATCGGCGAGGACTTCGGCACCTTGCCTTCCCCATTACCGCGGTATAGGGTCTCTTTCGATGGCGACAGGGCACCGGCGTCGGACACGTCCCCGCGACGCTACGTCGCATCGAGACTCGGCTTCCCCAACATCCCCGCAAGACCTCCGGTACATGGTGGATCGTGAAGGAGCTAACACACGGCTCAAGTCCATTGCTGCCCAGAAGCAACAGGTTGAAGGTGGCGGGAAGACTGAATGCCCGCCAAATGGATAGACGGCGAGCGACTCAGACTCCGACTCCTCATCATTGGAGATACATGAGCACCCTCCACCCTATGATGACCTTGTCGCGTCCATCCCCTCTGATGGGGATGAACATCTTGATGCCGCCAACACTGCACCAACACACATGGCGGTCGATGAGCAACCCGAGCACGAAACAGAGGCGTGGCACGGATCACCCGTGCGTCCCCCACCACCGATAACTTTAGAAGAACAAAGTACAAGAACAAAGACGGATGATGGAGCAACTATCTGCCAAGTTTGACCAGCTAGTCGAGATCGTCGCGGCGTCGCCCCGCATCGCACCGCAAGGTGGTGCGTACCGGGTCGCTGAAGACCCGCAATTTGAAGACTTTGATGGCGCAGGTAGCGGTCGTCCTCGTCCATCAAACTTCGCCGCACCATCGCCCAATGCTCGCCGGTGCCAACGACGTTGAAAGACTATCACGATCTAGTGGAGGACATGGTCAACAAGAAGTTCAGAAGGATGACAATGGAGCAAGCCCCTCGGTCGACGGAGAGCGAGCTCGAGAAGCCATATGAAGCATGGCATGACCTTGTGCCCTTCCCCTCAGGGTGGCACCCGCCTAAGTTCCGTCAGTTCGATGGGACCGGGGACGCGAGGGAGCACTTAGCCTACTTCGAGGCAGCATGTGGTGATACAGCTAACAACGCATCACTCCTATTGCGCCAGTTCTCCGGATCCCTGACTGGAGCGGCCTTCCACTGGTATAGCCGTTTACCAGTCGGGTCGATCGCCACTGGGAGCCATGAAGGACGCCTTCGTGAAACACTTCGTCGCCATGAGGAAGGACTTCTCCATTGTCGAACCGTCGCGGGTGAAGCAACGACGTGATGAAGCTATCGACGACTACGTCATTCGCTTCCGCAACGGCTATGTGCGTCTCGCCGTGGAGATGCACGTTGAAGACGCCATCGGGATATGCATCAACGGAATGCGTTGCGGCATTGGTCATTTGAAGTGTCTAGGCGAGAGCCAAAGACATTCGAAGTGACCTCGGCTCATGTGCGGCAACCAAGATCGAGTTCGAGAAGTCCCCCCAGATCATGGAGCTCTACAAGAATGCTAGTGCCTTCGACCCAGCCAAGCGCTTCGGCTCGACGGCGAAGCCGACAGGCAACGGGGGCAAAGGAAAGGCGCAAGCAGAGGTGAACGCGGCTCGAGTTTTCTCCAACATTCCTCAAGGCCAGGTGCCTACTTTAGGTACCAGAAGCGAGCAAGCAGGGGGCAGGACACGCCCAACCATCCAAGAGCTCCTCAAGAAGCAGTACATCTTCAAGCGGGAATTGGTGAAGGACTTGTTCGAGCAGCTTATGGAACATAAAGCGCTCAACCTACCTGAACCGCGGAGGCCGGATCAGGTAAACATGAACAATAACCCGCTATACTGCCCATACCATAGGTACGTCGGCCACGTCATCGAAGATTGTGTCGCCTTCAAGGAGTGGCTCCAACGGGCCATCAGCGACAAGAGGATCAACCTAGATGCCGATGCGGTCAACCCCGACTACCACGCGGTCAACATGGTGACCGTGAAGACATGCTCCCCACCAAGAAGTAGGAGTGAAGACGAACAGGTGTGGGTGCCATTCGCCCAAGTGGAGCACAAGCTGGAAGCCATGGTGCGTCGAGATATGCTTGTGACTCCTATGGTAACGCACCGAGTTAATCAAGGTGCGGCATGGACTGTGGTGCAGCGTCAAACACGTCATACCACCCCTTCAACATGGCGTCCTCGAGAGGCCACATCACCGGCTTCGACGAGACGGTGGCCCAACCCAACTCGGCGGCGGCCACAACCACGCTTCATCCCCAAGTCGGAGGGAGACGCACCGTTCCCTCGTCATGCCCGTGTGCTACCTACCTTGGAGCAGTTCTTGCCTAAGGAATGGGGGCAGCCACCATTGGAGAAGGCTGAGGGAGAGCGGGAAGAAGCAAGTGCCGCCTCATCTTCCAACGTGGTGACATGTAATCGTCGTCCTTGCGAGATAATGGTGCTGCAGGTTCCGACTCTGAAGAGGTGTTCACCACCAAAGAACAAGAAGACCTCCCGCCGATGGCGACCAAAAAGGTGAACGGTGGAAGTCAACATGAACCTACGAGGAGGGAAGGTGCTACCAGACCTACCGAAGCCGAAGCCCCCAAGAGGTGACAAGGCGGTGGAGGTTAACCCACAAGAAGCAACCCCCGGAGCCTCCAATAAGAAGGGCGACAAGCCCCAAAATGTAGACTACAATGTCCTCGCCCATCTCAAGAGGATCCCCGCACTACTGAGCGTCTATGATGCTCTCATGCTGGTGCCTGAGCTTCGGGATGCGCTTGTACAAGCGCTCCTAGAGCCGGAACGCTACGAGGTGGCCATGGCGAAGCATCGTCTCTTTACAAACCCTTTGTTTGTGAATGAGATCACCTTCGACGAGGAAGATAACATCGTGGAGGATGGTGATCACAACCGTCCTCTCTACATAGAGGGGAATGTAGGTACGCCGCACCCTTCGACGGATCCTCATCGACCCGTGTCCGCTCGTGAACATCATGCCGGTCCGAGTTTAACTCGGGCCGGTTTCGCGCGGGATGACTTGGAGCCTACGGATGTGATCATCTGCGGCTTTGACAACACCGGCAAGACGACTCTGGGGGCAATCACCGTCAAGATCCAGATGTCGACATTCACCTTCAAGGTGCGCTTCTTCGTTATTGAAGCCAACACCTCGTACTCGGCGCTTCTAGGGAGGCCATGGATACACAAGTATCGTGTGGTGCCATCGACGCTACACCAATGCTTGAAGTTCCTCGACGCGAGCGGCACTCAGCGACGCATCATCGCAACCTCTCCCCTTATACCGTGCAGAGGCCCACCATGCGTACGCCAAGTACTACTTCCCCGTTGAAGACAACAAGCTCCAACTTGGTCGGGTCGCGCCTCCGACGGACATAATGTCGAAGCCCGGAGCATCATCAATCCTCGAGGTCAAGAAGCTATGTGCGCCATGCTCTCCCCCTCCATGAAGAAGGCCGCTTTACCAAGCTTGAGGGGTAGCAAGCCGTGGCATGCACCCGTACCTCCCCCTCGAAACTCGAGGTCTTCATCGTCGGGAGGCTCTGGGCTCTCCACTGCCTCTACTTCAAGCGATGTAGGCAGTGCTTCTACACCGACAACCGCGCCTCTACTGCTCAAGGCGAGGTCATCCACGTCTACACCAATCACGCTGAGGTCCGCAGCGAAGCCTCTACTGACGCTCGTCTCCTCACCAAAAGAGAACTCTACAAGCACCCAACATTCAGAGCCCTTTTGTTTAACTCTTGGGAGCCATACAGGTGTGCGGAAAGGCGGCAGTAGTGCGCCACAAACCAAGACTCCCCAAGCGCAAAAGAGCTCCAATGAGGAAGCCACACAAGCACCGGTGGGAGTCGTCAAGAAGAGGATGGAAGGGATTGAAGAAGCAGCAAAGGGCGCTCAATGCATGCAGCCCCCATCATTGTACGTGTCGGTAGCAACACCACTTGAAGTCTGGGCCATCCCAGACCCTTCTAGTTCTGCACCCCAAACCATCTTCTACAAAGTGCCACAAGTGCAAGAGTGCGATTCTATTATAGAATTGCCTAAGCCTGTCTTTGATGCAGAAGAAGCACTGACGACGATGAAGGCAGAACCTCAGATGGTTCGCCTGCTAGAGAAAGCAGGAATCACTCTACGACGGAATTACAGGATGCCGCCACCACCTGCCATATGTGAAGAATGGTGGAGTCAAGCGGAGGCCTTCGTCAAGGGAGGACGCAATGTCCAACCGAAGTTTGGACTCGGCTACCACGACAAGGGTGCTTCCGATGATGAGGGTGAGAATCGTAATGCAGGTCAGGTTCACTGCTTCACCATAACGGCTACCTCGACAGACGGCGAAGGTTGCTCGCATGATGCTCGGCACCAACAACAACCCGCAGAGGCTGAAGAGGCTTATACAGGTGAAGAAATTGAGGCCATGCCAGCACCTCAGGAGCTTGAAGATGGAGGACAGCCCACCGTTGACGAACTCGTCGAGATCAACCTGGGGTCCGATGACGATCCAAGACCCACCTTTGTAAGTGCTACTCTCACGCAGGAAGAACGAGAAAGCTACCGAAGCTTCTTGATGGAGTACAGGGACTGTTTCACTTGGAGCTACAAAGAGATGCCGGGTTAGACCCTTGTGTCGCCACTCACAAGCCGGCGATTGACCCGCAGTTCGCCCCGCCAGCGGCCTAAACGGCGCCTACGCCCGAGTTCGAAGATCAAGTCATCGCCGAAGTTAATAAGCTCATCACGGAGGGCTTCATCAAGGAGATACAATACCCACGGTGGCTCTCTAGCATCGTGCCTGTGGAGAAGAAGAATGGAAAGGTTCGAGTCTGCGTTGACTTTCGCGACTTAAATCGAGCCTGTCCTAAGGACGACTTCCCATTGCCTATCACAGAGATGGTAGTCGATGCTACAACAGGGTTTGAGGCCTTGTCCTTCATGGATGGGTCATCAGGCTACAACCAGATCAAGATGGACCCGGAGGACGCTTTCGACACCGCTTTCAGGACACCCAAGGGCAACTTCTACTACACCGTGATGCCGTTCGGGTTGAAGAACGCCGGTGCCACCTACCAGCGCGCTATGACGTACATCCTCGACGACCTTATCCACCACTCGGTGGAGTGCTATGTTGATGACATGGTGGTGAAGACGAAAGACCGCAGGAATCATCAAGACGACTTACGGGTGGTCTTCGAGCGGCTTCGTCGACACCAGCTCAAGATGAACCCTCTTAAGTGTGCCTTTGCTGTTCGTTCGTGTGTCTTCTTGGGCTTCGTCGTCCGCATCGAGGCATTGAGATCGAGCCAAAGAAGATTAAGGCGATTAGGGACATGCCGGAGCCTCAAGGGTTGAAGGAGCTAAGGGCGCTACAAGGGAAGCTGGCGTACATCCGCCGCTTCATCTCCAACCTCTCCCGACGCGTCCAGCCCCTTCTCCAAGCTCATGAAGAAAGGTGTGCCATTTGTATGGGATGAGGAGTGCCAAACCCGCTTTGACAAGATCAAGAGGTATCTCCTTAACCCTCCCGTTTTGGCTGCTCCCGTGAAAGGGCGCCCCCATAATCCTCTATATCGCAACACAACCATCTTCTATAGGCGCTTTGCTTGCTCAACACAATGACGAAGGCAAGGAAGTAGCATGCTACTACTTGAGCCGCACCATGGTGGGTGCCGAACGCAACTACTCTCCCATAGAAAAGTTGTGCTTGGCATTGATCTTCGCTCTAAAGAAATTGAGGCACTACATGTTGGCGCATCAAGTTCAACTCGTCGCAAGAGCGGACCCCATAAAGTATGTGCTAAGTCAGCCTTTGCTCACTGGGCGACTTGGAAAGTGGGCACTGCTAATGATGGAATTTGACATCACCTTTGTCCCGCGAAGTCCGTGAAAGGTCAAGCCTTGGCGAGTTCCTAGCGCCGCATCCCGTGCCCGATGACTCGCCTCTCATCACCGACCTGCCAGACGAAGAGGTCTTCTCCACCGAGCTTGAAGCCCCTTGGGAGCTCTACTTCGATGGAGCCTCAAGGATGGACGCCGACCCCCGATGGCACCCCCGGGGAGGAGAGGCTGGAGCGAGGCCGGTGTTCAAGACCCCACAAGGAGGAGTGATGTACCATTCATTCTCCCTCCTCAAGGAAGAGTGCTCCAACAACGAGGCGGAGTATGAAGCGCTCATATTCGGTCTTCTCCTGGCGCTCTCCATGGAGGTATGTTCTCTGCTAGTCTTTGGAGACTCGCAGCTCATTGTTCGACAGGTCAACAGGGTCTACGAGGTGCGCAAGCCGGAGCTGATGCCATATTATTTAGCAGACCGGAAACTCATGGAGAAGTTCAAGCACATCGAAGTCCTTCATGTCCCCCGCAGTAGGAATGCGTCGGCTGACGCCCTGGCAAAGCTTGCTGCAGCACTTGTCCTTCCCGAGGGTGAGCCTGTGCAAGTCGGCATTGAAGAAAGGTGGCTCCTCCCTGCAGCTTCTAGAGCTCATCCCGTAGGAGTGTGAAGTCAACACCGTTACCACGAACGGCGTTGAAGAGGATGACCGGCGCCGACCCTTCCTCGACTACTTTAAGCATGGCAGCCTCCCTGATGACCTGGTGAAGTGGCGCCAACTACAACGACGACTCCCTTCGTACGTCTACAAGTCAGGTGTCCTTTACAGGCATTCCCATGGACAGGAGGTCCTTCTTCGTTGCGTCAACCGACAAGAAGCTGACCAAGTATCGAAGGAGGTGCATCATGGAGTCTGCGGCGGGCACCAAAGTAGGCCAAAGATGTATCACAACATTTGTCTTGCAGGGCATTATTTTCCTGGCATCATGGTGTATTGCCTAGAGGTGGCCAAGACGTGCCACGGTTGCTAGATCCATGGCAACTTCAAGCATCTACCCCCAGTGGCGCTCCACCCGACGGTTCCTTCATGGCCGTTCGATGCTTGGGGAATCGACGTCATCGGCCCCATCGACCCTCCTTCGTCGTCGTGGCCATCGCTTCATCCTTGCCGCAACGGACTACTTCTCCAAGTGGGCGTGCCGTACCACTAAGCGAGGTGAAGAGCGAAAATGCCATCAAGTTTTTGGAGCGGCAGATCATTTTCCGCTTCGGGGTTCCTCACCGCATCACCTCTGACAACGCCAAGGCCTTCAAGTCAACCAAGATGTACAGAGTTCATGGAGAAGTACAAGATCAAGTGGAACTACTCCACCGGCTACTACCCCCAAGCGAACGGGGCGATCGAGGCATTCAACAAGACGCTCGGCAAGATCCTCAAGAAGACGGTGCACAGGTATCGAAGGGATTGGCATGAACGTCTCTTTGAAGCTCTATGGGCGTACCGAGTCACGGTCCGTACCCCTACTCAAGCCACCCCGTACTCTCTTGTTTATGGGTGTGAAGCTGTCCTACCACTAGAAGTCGAGCTGCCATCATTACGCGTGGCGCTTCGTGATGGACTCGCCCAAGACGAACAGATTCTCCTTCGTTTTCAGGAGCTCGACACCCTAGAAGAAAATCGCCTTCATGCTGTACAGGACTTGGAGCTATATCGCCAGAACATGGTGAGGGCCTACAACAAGCTCGTCAAGCAGCGGGTCTTCAAGAGAGGCGAGTTGGTGCTCGTGCTTCGGCGCCCCATCGTCGTCACGCACAAGACGAAGGGAAAATTCGAGCCCAAGTGGGAAGGTCCTTATATCATCGAGCAAGTCTACGACGGAGGTGCCTACCAGCTAGTCGATGGGCAAGGGGAGCGGCCGATGCCTCCGATCAATGGCAGGTTCTTAAAAAAAAATATTTTGCATAAAAACTGGTTTTGCATTTGCTTCTTGGGTGGCTAGTGTGCACTTTGTTCATTGCACTCTTTGGCTCCCCCCTTTTTCTTCATTTGCTTCTTATGGACCACCCAAGTCCTAGAAAAAACGGCTTTCCCCAAGTTATGTTCAGCTGCGCCGCAAGAGAAGGATTGCCTCAAGATTGTGCCTAGAAGGATTCGGGCATTAATGCCTGGTGGAGTTTTTGGCCGACGCCCCTTCGAGCACTGCGCACCACATGTGCCGAGCGCACTCCACTGGGGGCAGTGGGAAGACTACCGACTTCTATGCAGCGAGGTGACCATGTCCCTCGCGCTTCTTGTCGTGGGACAACACATCCCGGGGAAGACTATAGGAGAAGAGCAAGAAAAGGGCTACTCGGTGCGACATAAGTTTCATTCGGTGTGCAGCCACTTGCCATTCCCGGGAGGTGAAAACAAGGGACAAAAAAAAACATAATGCCAGCGAGGATTCGCCTAGATACACAGAGGTGAATGGCTGCCCTCCAAATTCCAAGAAGAAGCAAGATCCAAGTTCCAAAAAAGTGTAAAATAAAAGAGATGATCAGGAATAAGAGCTCAAGTTCAAGTTCAAGAAGGTCAAAAAAAAATGACCCGCTTCAAGTATCAAGCAAGTCAAATTCCAAGAAGAAGGCGGAGGGTAGGCAGTTTCGCCGTCCTCGGCAAAAGTAATGGCATAGTTCCATAGCCGTCATCCCAAACCACACATACCAACCGAGCCATACCAATGTCTACACGACGAGGAGTGCAAGCGTGTCTTGTGGTGTTACTCAATGCAAAGGAGTTTCGGAGGATAATTCCCGTTGTTACCCGATGGAGTCGTGGAAGCATGTTGTCCACACTCACCTATACTTAAGGAGGCAAGGTTCATCCGCCGCCGCTATGGTTCTTCAGCGGTATCCCGACGGTTCGCCTTTGAGCAACCCCATCTTAAGTTGCTCATATAGCTAACATCGATGGGAAAGCCAACATTTTTTTTCCAAAACCAACAAAAACACGTTCATTACCTCTTCTTTGGTTGCTTTTATACTAACACGGGCAAGCGAGGCATCTTTTATTATCAAGTGTTGCAGGACTTTCGCTTCACTTCTATGGGAGCAGTGCGGCGCACCAACGCGGGATGGCGTCAAGCTGTGAAACCCTTCGGCTCGGTCGGCTGGCACCACGACGGCAAGTGGTCGCGATAGGGTTGATAAAGTTTTCTCTATTAAGTGTTGCAGGACTTTCGCTTCACTTCTACGAGAGCAGTGCGATGCACCAACGCGGGATGACATCAAGCTGTGAAACCCTTCGGCTCGATCGGCTGGCACCACAACAAGTGGTCGCGATCGGGTTGATAAAATCCCTCCGACGAGCGGTACGACGTGATGTTGGCCAACGCCGCTGCAGCTATACGGCCCCAACATACACACCCGGGAGTCAGCATGTGCATTCGCTAAGTTCCTTCTCAACTCCCTAAATTATGTTTTGAGTTTTATTCGCTTTCTTCTTTCTTCTTCTCTCGGTCTCTCTTGGTGTTGCGGTGCTTTTGCTCACAGGATCTTTGCAACACGGCGTGGCTGACTCAGTGTCTCCATTCGTGCCGGCTGCCTCAGCAGTGGCCTAGTTGGACATGGCTGCACGACTCTGTTCCTGTGCACGCCAGGGGCAGCAGCCAGGCTGCACCCATAACATATGCAGCGCCGACGACTCTACAGCAAGCGCGACGGCAACTTGTCGACTCCGGTACAGCAGGCATGAAGGCGCAGGACAACGTGCAGCCCCACGCACCCCCTCGCTCTCTCCCCGAGTTTAGCTCAACGATTGTGTCATATATGTGCCACTCCGGCATTAGGTTTGAAGTTTAGCATCATGGAGGGCTGTGGTAATAAACCACGCTGTTTGTAAAAGTGCATGACCAAAATATATAAGAATTACACTGATACTTCCTCACATTTTTGAGAGCTCATGTGTTGTTTGTCTCTTAAAAAAAAGAGAGAAAGAAAAAAGGCTCCTCGTCAAAGAAAGAGTGCACATACGGATGATGCCTCCTCTACAAGCATGCGTGTTGGGATCAACTCCCAAGTGGCTAAAGGCTAAAGTTTAAAATGATGAAGGCTCCACATGAATACTGTAGCTATAGCATGGATGCATGTATGGCGGGACGAGGGATTGTTTGAGCAAGATCCATGTGTTTCCCGGACGAACGCTCGAATGATCCAGACCCACCGCGTGCTACGTGCCGCGACGGACAATGTCGGCGAGGTATACGGCCTGTGTGTACGCCGCAACGGCGCCGGGGCATACGACGGCTTTAGTCCGATGAAGACTTGTGGGCGACGCGTTCGGCCAAGACGGCGACTCCGACGCTTGTCATCCAACCAATCTGCCTGGGGGTACACTGTGCTGGTGCCGGGGGGCGAGTGACATGCCGCGACCGTAGTCCGACGAGGCTTGGTGGGCGGTGCGCCTAAGTCGCCGGCGGCTCCTAGTGTTGACGAGACTAGTGATCTAAAAACACACATGCTAAGCAATGGGGGCTGCCGCAAGGCGTCGGCAGCCCAAGGGTTGGCATGTGCGCGGCAGCCCAAGGGTTGGCATGTGCGTTCTGCTTAGCAGAAGCTTGTGATTTATCAACTAGGGCTTGCGGCCGGACGCATGCATGGGGTGCACTAGAGGCGTTACGTGCGTTTTGCTCCATTATCAGACTGAAGGCAACGGCAGCAGCCTTGGTTAGGAGATAATACCCTAGCCGAGGAGATGAGAGCCTTTTCTTAAAAAAAATAATAATACAAGAAAAGGAGAACAGAAGGAATACGCTCCCTATACATGGTGAGTCAAGCATGACCAAAAGTATGCATTTATTCCAAAAGCAGAAACAATCGAGACTGATTCAATTAAGGGTTTGCGCCAATATATGGTGCCCCTACCTAGCTTACAAGCCAAAATTTCAAAAGAAAAAAAAACGAAACTACTGTGGAGCCGGTACGAAGTGGCCCAAGCTACTCCTAAGGATGATCTTCCATGGCGACTCAGTCTCGGATGTCCTTGATCGGATATGATAAAACGATATCAACGTCTGGAGGGTTTTTGGTGTTTCCCTTTTGCCCGGCCTTGTCCACCAGGGCCGCCGCGGCGGAATACTTGTCATCCAGATGTTTGATGCCGTTGCATAAGACGATTAGGACCTCGTCGCGAGAATTCCGGTGTGCTCGGTAATTTGATCCTTACGCTTCGGAGCTCCGTCTTTTCCTTCCTTGCAAGCCGCAAAGCACCCTTTCGCACTCCTCTATCCGTGTTGTTTTGTGCTTTGAAGCTCGAAGCGGTATTCGACGTTGCGCCTCCAAGAGTGCACACCCATCCCTCGCCGCGCTTGAGGTTGCCTTTGGCTTCCGTGCGAGCGACGTTCAGTTTCTCAAGGAAGGACCGCACCTCTCTCTCAGCATGTTCGACGGCCGCCTCTCCACTAGAAGCGCCAGCTCGGCCCATCAAGCGTTGCGCTAAGGCTTCAACATGGGCTACCAGCTTGTCCAAATCCCCGGGGCGAGGAACGCCAGCCTGTTCATAGTCGACGCCCCAGAATTGTGCCATCCGGCGAAGCTTACGACCGGCCCAAGCTGCGTCGTCGGGAGTATCCGTTAACAAAACTCTGATCTCCTGCAAGTCTCTGTAAACTCCCCGAGCTAGGTCGCGCTCAGCGCTAGACGCGATCGGAAGCTCCGGGGAGGACGCTTTGCGGCGTCCAAAGAGCCGCTCAAGTCCGCCAACGATTTAGGATCGGGCAGCCGCCGAGCCGAGATGTACGCCTCGGGCGTCTCCTTGAAAGTTCTCATCTCGCGCCGAAACATTTGCGGTGTTCCGCTCGTTCGTGATAGCTAACGCAGAGAGGGAAGCCGGCCAAGTGCTAGCGCCCGTATTAGCCGCAAGGATAAGAAGATGATATTGAATACAGGTGTCCATATAAGGGAAGCAATTTGAAGCAAGGAGTAACCTTTACTGCTCCCATCATCGCTAAGAGGCACATGCCCCCCTCCCGGTCCACTCTGTTTTGGGCTCATGGAAGAAGTCTGGGCGTCGGTGCTGGGCAGGTTCACCATGAGGGACGTCTGCACCGGAGCCGGAGCCAATGGCATGCTGAAATCTGTTGTCGGTGCCAAAATTTGAGTTGTCTTGACACCACAGCCAACGGACAAGTCCATGACACCTTGTTGCTGGTCCTGCGGAGCCTTATGGTTCTGCACGTCGGCACCAAGCGGGTAATTATCAAAATTATCTTCGGGCCACTCGTAAAAGGATCTGACCGCGTCAAAGAGCTCGCTGTCAGAAAACTTGGAAGAGAGGAGCACAAAATAAGTTGCGGTCAGGACCCCTAAAGGAGAGAAAGAAAAAAAAAGAAGTGTACCATATGTGTTTCAAGCTCGCCGGGCAAGTCTGGTAGTCCGCATGTCGCCGACGGTGGTATCTCTTTGGGCTAAAAAAGAGTGGGGGATAAATTAACAAGGAAGCGTGTCATGCTAATGCTCCTTCAGGATCTGGACTATCAATCATAATAAGTCATGTGTGAGCTACCTTCAGCGCGACTAACTGTGATTGGGAGGGGCTGTCTCCTGCAGGAGGTACAGGAGGAGGAGGCCCTCCGGTGACGATGCCAGTAGAACGGCTTGACGAAGGCCGCATGGACGCAGGCGGGGCCTTAGCGGCAGCTTCGTCGTCTAGGCAGACTGGATTCCCTAACGATTCACTTACAGGTTTACCTCCATCGGTGCTACCAAAGTTGTTATTAACCTCCTTCTTCCTCTTTTTCCCCTTTGAGGAAGCCTGAGGTTGTTGGGGAGCGGGCGAGTCGTCGTCAAGAGCATTGTCGTGAGGAGCCATCACGAACTCCTGCTCTTTGTCGTCGCTCCCATCGCCGACAACATCCCGCCGGCCACGACGTGCCCTCTTTGGCTTGGGCGGCGACTCCGCGGGCGGGGGCGTGGACGACTTCATCCTCGTCACCGTGGTCGACGTAGCGTCTCCTTGTGGCATCCCTGGTGAGATGGCGTGCCCCGGAGGAGGACTCGCCGGCCGCTCGAGCATGCTCTTCATCGCGTTGAGGGCGCTTGCGATCATTATCATCGCGAGCCATCAGTTACGGTGCTGAACAAAAAAGAAGAAGCAAAAAAAGGTGTTTAACATATAGATGGGAGCTTGGCACGCTTCAAAGAGCCCTCGATCGACCTATTTACCTGCGTATGGGGACGGCAGATGGAATACCGGCGAAGGACGAGCTCAAGGAAAGACGTTGGGTGCTATTAATGCTGCACGACCGTGCGTATATATACACAAGACAGTGGTTGCCGTATCGTAGAATACGATAACTCTATAGATTGTGGACGACTGCATGTGGTAGATGCGTCTGGGGTGGTTAAGATTTTTTTTCACCAAGTCGAGTTTGAATTGGCTACGCATTCGAAACTCTACTTGGTGGGGGGCATTTGTTTGACGTGATTTTGGTTCAAATCATTTTTCGAATCGAGTTAACGAGGCTGCCGAGATAATAATAATAAAGAGAAGAAATAAAAGGAGCTAATAGGCTCCATGAGCCCCTCTCGTGTATGAAAAAATCCACGAAGAGACAAGTGCTATACAAAATAAGATGAGGCAAGGACTGCCATCGCAAGAGGCGTCTAGGACCTGGTCTATCACGTATTCGTAACAATCATATCCGAGCATACGTGCATGAGCTTGCATGGGACTCGTATAGGTGTGTGTACCGACGAAGCCAGCATGTGCACGTATTTGAGTTCCCAATCTGGAACCGTATCCAGATACGGCCGGGACCGCACGGCAGCCGACGTCATCTAGAAGAGTCCGGATGGTTCCGCCGGCCGAGAGAGGAGAGACCCCAGGACTCTCGCCGCGCGTCGTAACCACGTATGGCTGCCTGTATGAGCGAATCGGCCAGGGATAGAGTCGTGGCTTTGGATAGACACGTACTGATCAACTTAGCTGCCAAGTAAATCAACAAACTCCAGGCATCTCGCCAACGAACGACGGCGGCGCCGAGTGGATGAGGCTGCCGCACCCTAATCCCTGCTTATATAAACCCCAGCCTCCCCACAAGAGAGGCTAATAGCCCACAATCCACCGAAAGGCTGCAGGGACTTCGCGAGAGGAGGAGCTGCAGCTTCAACGCCGAGGTGCCGTCCGCGACCCGAGACTCCGTCGAGAAGAAGCTGCATTGCCGTCTTCTGAGCACTCACGTCTACGACGCCGGCTCAGCTACACCTCGGAGTCGACGCTAGGCCGGCGACCACACCAGAGCCGACGCACAGTCAACAAGAAGGCAGTCAAACGCGGGAGAAGGCCATGGCGACGCTCTTCACTTTCGGCGCTGCAGGTTGATACGGTTTCTCTATTTATGCTTCTATATATCACAGATGCATATGCATGGCTCGGCTACACTGTCCGCCCGCCTCGCCGTCCTGTCGCCGGAGGTCGCGCCTAAGCGCAAGGAGAAGAATCGTGAAGACGAAGTGCGACGGCCGTGGTGAACTGCGTGTCGCCGGTGGTAGCAGGGTGCTCATGCGGGCGACCTCAAGACCGACGTACAGGTCCGAGATGCAAGCAGAGCGACCGGGGCCATGCGGCCGTGTACTCATACATGTATGCGTGCATGCGCGTGCATGGCGGCCGTGACCAACAGTGCCGTGGGAAACACGAAGACGAAGGACAGGGCTGCTGGCGCCGGACATGAAGACGGAGGCGTCGCGTTGGCGCTCCCTCACGCGGGAGGCCGGGACTCCGAAGCTCCTCGTCAAGATGAAGGCCCCTGTGTACAGGACTTCGACGTTCAGGTGCTATCAAGATGCAAGCCCCAGGTGTTCACCAAGATGCAAGTACGAGGTGCTCACCATGCAGCCACGTATGTGCACGTATGATGTATGTGTGCTTGTGCTCTTGTACGATACACATGTAGGAAGCAAGCAAGGTTGCTCCATGAAGCCATGCACGCACGTGCATATGTGCATGCACCTCTACGTGAAGATAATCAGAGGCCATAGAGACATCAAGGCCCGGGAGATCATTGTTTTGGAGGCCGTCTCGCTGCCTCGACGCCCGTCCCCGACATGGCGACTTCTCAGTTCCAGCTACAGTTCTCCATATACATCCGCGATCAACCGCTACTACGACTACGCGTCATTCGATGCCGACGAGGACGGACGACGCAGGCGGGCGGAGCTGATGTCCCAGCTGCGCTAGGCTCATGGACTGACGAGGCCATGGATGACGTCGATGCCACACACCTACACCACACATGCATGGAGAACAGGTAGCGAAGACGAGAAGACGACCACGGCGGCGGAATCGGAGGTACTCCAGCAAGACACACTTGCGGAGATAATTAACTAGGAGCCTTGCGAGGCCCTAGGAACCAGAAGACCACATCGCCCAAGATCAGATCGCCGTCAGCAGGCTATGGAGCGCATACGCATACAGGGACTTGTATTTATTTTTCTGTAAAGATTAATAAAGAAACATGTTCCTTCTTTCTTCTGTGTATTTAGTACACTGGCACGCCCGCATTCTTTTTCTCAAAGAGGGGAATCCTTGTGATTTTTCTCTCCAAAACATGGAGAAGGGACCGTTGGAGTGATGAAATGTGTCATTCTGGCTTCCGTTTGAGCAAGTAAATTTCTTCTAGGAAAGCTAACGAAATGGCCCGTAAAAGGCCTGGAAAGTGGACCCTATGGTCCAAAAATCAACCGAAACCTCATAAAATCTCATCTACAAGTTTTTTGTGACAATCCGGGAGGTTTCCAAAAAATTGGCCCGGGTGCCGAAAACCGTGTGCTATAGCTCACGAAAATCGCCCGAAACGGACGTTTTCGTGAAAAAATAAAATTCGAAACCGTCTGGCCCGGAAACCTACCCTGGTGGTGCTATGCCTTAAACTATGGTCGGTACGTGGAGAAGGGACCGTTGGAGTGACGAAATGTGTCATTCTGGCTTCCGTTTGAGCAAGTAAATTTCTTTTAGGAAAGCTAACGAAATGACCCGTAAAAGGCCTGGAACGTGGACCCTATGGTCCAAAAATCAACCGAAACCTCATAAAATGTCATCTACAAGTTTTTTGTGACAATCCGGGAGGTTTCCAAAAAAATTGGCCCGGTGCCGAAAACCGTGTGTATAGCTCACGAAAATCGCCCGAAACGGACGTTTTCGCGAAAAAATAAAATTTGAAACCGTCTGGCCCGGAAACCTACCCTGGTGGTGCTATGCCTTAAACTATGGTCGGTACGTGGAGAAGGGACCGTTGGAGTGACGAAATGTGTCATTCTGGCTTCCGTTTAAGCAAGTAAAATTCTTCGAGGAAAGCTAACGAAATGACCCGTAAAAGGCCTGGAACGTGGACCCTATGGTCCAAAAATCAACCGAAACCTCATAAAATCTCATCTACAAGTTTTTTGTGACAATCCGGGAGGTTTCCAAAAAATTGGCCCGGGTGCCGAATACCGTGTGCTATAGCTCACGAAAATCGCCCGAAACGGACGTTTTCGCGAAAAAATAAAATTCGAAACCGTCTGGCCCGGAAACCTACCCTGGTGGTGCTATGCCTTAAACTATGGTCGGTACGTGGAGAAGGGACCCTTGGAGTGACGAAATGTGTCATTCTGGCTTCCGTTTGAGCAAGTAAATTTCTTCTAGGAAAGCTAACGAAATGACCCGTAAAAGGCCTGGAAAGTGGACCCTATGGTCCAAAAATCAACCGAAACCTCATAAAATCTCATCTACAAGTTTTTGGTGACAATCCGGGAGGTTTCCAAAAAATTGGCCCGGGTGCCGAAAACCGTGTGCTATAGCTCACGAAAATCGCCCGAAACGGACGTTTTCGTGAAAAAATAAAATTCGAAACCGTCTGGCCCGGAACCTACCCCGGTGGTGCTATGCCTTAAACTATGGCTCGGTACGTGGAGAAAGGACCGTTGGAGTGACGAAATGTGTCATTCTGGCTTCCGTTTGAGCAAGTAAATTTCTTCTAGGAAAGCTAACGAAATGACCTGTAAAAGGCCTGGAACGTGGACCCTATGGTCCAAAAATCAACCGAAACCTCATAAAATGTCATCTACAAGTTTTTTGTGACAATTCGGGAGGTTTCCAAAAAATTGGCCCGGGTGCCGAAAACCGTGTGCTATAGCTCACGAAAATCGCCGAAACGGACCTTTTCGCGAAAAAATAAAATTCGAAACTGTCTGGCCCGGAAACCTACCCTGGTGGTGCTATGCCTTAAACTATGGTTGGTACGTGGAGAAGGGACCGTTGGAGTGATGAAATGTGTCATTCTGGCTTCCGTTTGAGCAAGTAAATTTCTTCTAGGAAAGCTAATGTCGGGGACCGCCCTAGGGGTCCCCTCAAACGATGGGGGAACCCTCACTTAAATTCCTGCATCAAATGAACTGGGCCTAACCATGCAGGGAACTAACCATGCAGGACGTGGCCCACGCAGCAGGACTTCGGAGGCCCCGCCAAGATAGCCCGACCGCGAGACCCCTCGAGCAGGCCCCGCCTCGCCCGAGGGTACGCTCCTCCTCGAACGGGCTCCGCCCCGCTCGAGGGGCAACCCCCTCCTCGAACAGGTTCCGCCCCGTTCGAGGGGCGACCCTTCTCTCGAGCGGTCCCGCCCGCTCGAGGGCCCGCTCCCCCCTCGAGCGGGGCCTCGCCTCGCTCGAGGGTTCGCTCCACCCTCGGCCGGGGCCCGCCACGCTCACGGCGCCCCCGCACGCGTGCGCCGGCCCCGTACTTGGGCATTTAACGCCCGACGCCGCGGACGGCGCCATCATGCGCCCGGGGCTCACGCCCGGCGTGCCGCCGCACCAACTCCCCAGGGAGGAGCCCATCCCCGCCACTGTGGGGTGGACTGTGCGTACGGCCGGTGTCGTCCCATAACACCGCGCGCACGCTACTGTACGACTAACGCGCCCAACCCTCGAAAGGGGGCCGGCGCACCCTCGATCCCACTTTCCCGTGACCCTGCAGGTTAGGTGAAGGGCGCTAGGCCGGTGGGCGGCCATCCCGGCCACTGTAACGGCGCGGCCGCCGTACCCACGCGCGCGAGCGCACGCCCGACTCCGCAGCGCACGCCCGAACACCGCAGCGCAACCACTCCACCACCGCGAGCTCATTGGGAAGGAACGCCGTTCGCCCCGCTCCCCGTACCCCGTACCGCCCATCATCGCATCTCCCTCGAAGCCTATCGGGGGCGCCATCGCCATCCGCCGCCCTCCTACCCTCGAACCGCCACCGCTCGGGTACAAGGTAGGCCATCATGGCCGGATCGCAGCGAAGATCGACCGGACGGCCGCCCACTCTACACCATAGCGCGACGTGCTCCCTCACGTAGCTAGGCGGCCGCGGCGTGCATGTAACTCGCCGCCCCCTTGGCCTATAAAAGGGGAGGCGAGCCCCCGCCCGCGGGGAGAGGCGGAGGAGGACGAGTTCGGACGAACCCCGAAGAACACAGCAAGCACCGTGCACTCACTCTCTTATTCTCCCACAATATCTTCGCCTACTCACCGGGGACTTGGGAGCCACGCTTCCTCTCCCGCCTTGCTTGTATTTGCCCCACTACAAGCACCCCCGGTGCCGAGCAATATAGTGCCACGAGCACACCACCGCCGGACGTACGGCCCCCTCGGCGGAACCAGGATAAATCCTTGTGTCATTTGTTGCTTAGCATCGACCATCGAGGGATAGACCTAGGCGTTATCTACCGGTTAGTGTCGGGACCATATTCCGCACCGACGCTGGCGCCCACCGTGGGGCAAACGAGCGCCTAAGGTCATTTCGCCGACTCCCTCCATGGTGATTCGCACCGAGTACCGTAGCACCCGCTACAACATGGGTAGCTCGGACCCCCTTCCGCCGGGTTCGAGATCCGCTTCGGGGACTTGAACTTCCGTGCCACGGGGAATGGCTATCTCATGCGCCTCACCAACCGTGAGGAGCTACGCGCGCGACGGGGAGGCCGTGTCCGCTCGGTCACCGCCGCACGCACGACACCGGCGCGAGCACCCGGCAGCACGGGCCGGCGGGGACCGTCGACACCGCGACGCCGTCGTCGCTCGGGGCCGCGCTCGCGTCGGGCGCGGTCCGAGCGGCGGCGGCCGAGCGCACCGCCGCCCAACGCGGTGCGTCCACCGTCACGACGACCGCCACCGCCCCGCGCGGGGACCGCGTGCGGTCTCCGACCACGCGTCCCCATCGGCCGCGTGGCGCAACTACGGCCTACAACGCCAACGTCAACACTACAATGCGCCGGGGTTCCGCCCGGTCGTCACGTCTTCGTCGCCGCCAGAACCCCGCACTTCGGCGAGCGGACGAGTCGTCCCCGGGCTCCGTCGACACGATGCCACCCGCCGCCGCCATGGGTACGCGGAGTGGGACTTCTCTCGGTGTGCCGGGACCCGCCGCGTTCGGGGCGTTCTCCTCGACGCCACGGACTACGGTTCGGTCGCTCCGACGACTCCAAGACCGGGAGCTACGACCCCACGCGGGGAATGCTGCGCCGTCATCACCAACGACCGGCCAACGCCGCCTGGCGGCGGGCGCCGGAGATGGGGAGGTCACGCCGGCCCCCGGGATCGCCACGCGCCCGGCCGCGGGGCCAAGCGCCCCGCCGGGGCCGACGTCGACGCGCGCCTGGCCCAAGCTCGCGAGCTCGAGGCCAAGCCGCGCAGGAGTACGGACCGTGCGGCTGCTCCGCGCCTCGATGGCAGGAGAGGCCTCTGCGCGCGGCGAACGCGCGCGGGAGCTGGGCCGACAGGTCCGAGACCGCCTCAACCCCATCCCCAACGTCGACAACGCGGATACTCCGCCGCGGGCGAGCCAAAAGCTCATCGCCGCCGCCACACTGCTGCGCGCCATGCCGGCACCCTCGACCCCCGAGGCTCGAGACATGCACCGCGAGGTGCAGACCCTCCTTGAGCAAGCGGCCGTCCGGCAAGCCGAAAGCTCGGCCTCACGCATCCGCCAACAGGGGGACGCGCGGGGTGATGATCCGGCACCAGGGGGCGAACCCTCGGTGCATGCGGGTCAACCTGCTGACCAGGGACGCACGCCGGCCAAGGAACGCCTCCTCGACACACGCAGGGCGCTGGATGGTGACGCCCGCAACGTCATCAACGCCAGGCGCACCAGCAAGGCGGACGCACGAGCGGCCAGGGGCTACCACCCTCGAAGGGGTGGACGCTACGACAGCGGTGAGGATCGCTCCCCAACGCCGAGCCCCCGGCACCCGTGTGTTCAGCCGGGAGATCCGCACGGCAGCGTTCCCCCAGCGCTTCCGTCAGCCCTCGACGATCATCAAATACAACGGGGAGACGGACCCTCGTGTTTGGCTCAACGATTACCGCCCGGCTCGTCGGTGGGCGGGGCCACCAACGACGAAGTGATCATCCGCAACTTGCCCCCGCATCCGGGCGACGCGGCCGGACATGGCTCGAGCATTTGCCCGCCGGCCCGCATCCACAACCGGGACGATCTAGTCCACACTTTCGTGGGCAACTTCCGGGGCACATACGTGCGCCCGGGAACTCCCCGGGATCCGCGCTCCCCGCACGCGAAGCCGGGCGAGTCGCCGCGCGGACTTCATACGGCGCTTCTCCAAGCGCTGCACAGAGCTCCCCAGCGTGGCACAATCCGAGATCGTGCACGCGTTCCTCGAGGGCACCACGTGCCGGACCTTGTGCGCGAGCCGGGACGCGGCCCGCCCACGGACTCGAACGAGGCTGGTCGACATTGCCACCGGCCTTCGCCTCGGAGAGGAGGCCGTGGGGGCAATTTTCGATGGCAAGAAGGGCAAGCGCTCCGAGGACACGCCGCCGGAGGGCAGGCGGGTCCAAGGAGCCGCGCCGCAACGACAAGCGGGGCAAGAAGGGGGAAGAAGCCGCGCCGCGAGGCGCGCGAGGGGCGCAACGGCGGCAACGCCGAGGCCCTCGGCGGTTGACCCGCCCGACGGGGCCCTCGACCGGCTCCTCGAGGCCCGGGGTGTTCGACGACATGATGAAGAAGCCATGCCCCTACCACAAGACCCCCGTGAATCATACTCTTGAGCGGTGCGACATGCTCAAGAAATTCTACGGCCGTGCCGCCGCGAAGGAGGCGAGAGGCCAAGAAGGATGGGGGCGATGGCGACGCGGGTGGTTTCCCGCCGTCGAAAATGTGTTCCTCATCTTTGGGGGACCTACCGTTGACATGTCAACCCGCGGCGCAAGAAGGAGCGGCACGAAGTCCTCGCCGCGGAGAGGGCACCTCCGGCCTTTCTCAAGCGGTCGAAGGATGCCATCACCTTTAGCCGGGATGATCACCCAAATCGCATCCCGAACCCGGGCCCGTACCCCCGGTGGTCGATCCCATCATTGGGAACGCCGCGTTTTCGAAGGTCCTTATGGACGGAGGCGTAGCCTCAATATCCTCTTCGCGCATACGTTGCGCCCGATGGGGGCCGATTGGGTCGGACAGTCTGGCCCGAAGACGAAGCCGTTTCACGGCATCGCGCCCGAGAAACGGTGTTCAACCCCTCGGGCGGTCGATCCGCCCCGTCCGGTTTGGGACCCCCAAGAATTTCCGCAAGGAAACCCTCACATTCGAAGTGGTGGGATTCAAAGGGGCCTACCACGCCATCCTCGGGCGACCATGCTATGCCAAGTTCATGGCGGTCCCCAACTACACGTACCCGAAGATGAAGATGCCGGTCCAAACGGCGTCATCACCGTCGGGTCATCGATCGAGCATGCATTCGACCGCGATGTCGAGTGCGTGGAACATGCGAGGCGCTAGCGGCCGGATGAAGCGCCGGTAAACGCGCCGGAGAAGATGGTCAACGACGACCTCGCCTCCGCCACCAAGCACGTCGGCACGTTCGAGGCCGCCGAGCAAACCAAAGGGGGTCCCTCTCGACCCATCGGCCCCCGAGGGCAAAGCATTGAGGGTCGCACGACCCTCGATCCTAAATAGGAAGCAAGGCTCGTCGACTTCCCTCCGCGCCAACGCCGACGTTTTCGCGTGGAGCCCCTCGGACATGCCAGGCATCCCGAGGGAGGTCGCCGAGCACTCCCTTGATATCCTGCCTAATGCTCGCGCTGTTCAGCAGCGGCTGCGCCGCTTCGACGAGGAACGGCGACGGGCGATCGGAGTGGAGCTGGGCAGCTGTGGCGCACCCGCAGACTAACGGCCAAGTGGAACGTGCCAACGGCATGATTCTACAAGGCCTCAAACCCAGAATTTTCGACCAGCTCAACAAATCTGGCCGAAAATGGCTCCAAGAACTGCCAGCAGTCGTGTGGAGCCTAAGGACTACCCCAAGCAGAGCCACCGGGTTCACCCCGTTTTTCCTAGTCCATGGCGCGGAGGCCATCCTCCCCACGGATCCGGAATACGGTTCACCCAAAGTTCGGGGCTACAACGAGGACGCCAACCGCCGAGCCCGCGAGGACCCACCGGATCGGCTAGACGAAGTACGCCTCGTGGCGTTGATGCACTCCGCAAGGTATCAACGGTCCTACGACGCTACCAAGCGCGCAAGATACGTCGCGAGGGATTTCGGCGAGGGGGATTTGGTCCTAAGGCTACGCCAAGACAACCGAGGGCGCCACAAGCTATCGCCCCCATGGGAGGGACCCTACGTCGTGGTGAAGGTGCTCAAACCGGCACGTACAAGCTTGCCAACGAGGACGGCGAAGAACTCACCAACGCTTGGAACATCCAACAGCCTACGTCGCTTCTACCCTTAGCTAGGATTTCCAAGTATTTTCCGTTGTAAAAACGCACGCGCCAACGCCCCGCCTGGCGTCACCTATGTAAATACTCCGAATCCAATAAAAGGGCAACTCGGCTTTCCCCGAAACCCAAGTTACCCCTCGGGGGCCTCTTGCGGGGGGGCACCCCCCCCCCCAAATGGTCCCATTTTTCGTGCAAAAAACGTAATAACACGCGCTAAGTTTGTTTCCTACTTCAACCTCGAGCCACGATTTGAACGGGCGTGGCGGCACGGCGGAAGGAGCGCGCGAGCCGCGGACGGCCTACGCCGCGTGGCTACGGCCCGTCTCTCTCGCCTCCAACCCGGCGGGCCCCTCGCGAAAGGCGGACTTCCCTAACTAGAATCTACTCGGGAAGAAGAAGAAGCAAAAGCGCAATAAGCAAGCGATTTCATTTACAAACCGACCATGTTCACGAAACTACTTGTTTATTTACAAGAGGCCACGAGGCCGAGTTCGATACACACAAACAAAAAAACGGGCCTAGCGCCCGGATGCTTTCGCGTAGAGGGAGCGGCGGCGTCGGCGGCGTCCGGGAAGAGGAATTCCTCGAAGGCCTCGGCGAGCGTTCGGCGGCGTCGGCAACAAGCGCGTCCCGCGCGCTCCATGGCCACCTCGTCCTCGACGCCCACGGGCACGATGTAGCCTTCCGCCACCGCCTCGAGGTTGACCTCGTAGTGGGATCGCACCACTCCGAGGGCCTTCTCGCACGCCCCGTGTGCAGCGCCGGCGCACCCGCTCCGTGACGTGGCCACCGAGCGCGCGCGGCGGGCCGGCCGGCCGAGCCGCCGGCCGGGACATCGCCTTCCTCGACGACGTGACAGTCTCGAGGGCCGCGTCCCCGCGCTCTCCGGCTCTCCCCGCTCGGAGGAGTTGTAGGAGGCTCGCAGGGCCTCGGCCCGCCCAACGCCGTGCCCCAAAGGCGTGCGCGGGCACCGGAAGCGACAAGACGACAAGAAATCGAAAGGGGGAAACGAACCCTCTAAAAGCAAAAACTAACAAGCGAGGGTCGACGAGAACTTACCCTCGACTTGCCTCTTCTCCCGCATCGAGGTCGCGGCGCGCGGACTCGAGCGCCGCCGAGATGTGTGGGACGGTCTCGCCTTGCTCGACGAGGGCCATCTCTTGGGCGGCATTGCGATGCCGAGCGCCGGCGCCTCATCCTCAACCTCGGAGAATGCGGCGTTCGCTCCTCCGGCCGACCTCTCCGCCGTCTCGCGCGCGACGCGTTCCGCTCCCGGCCGTCCGGCGTCACCACGGGCACCTCGCTCCCCGCCGAAGCCGCCCCCTCGGCCCCCGGCGGGCGATGCGCTCCTGCCGGAGCGCCCCTCGGCGGCGACGAGAGCCGCCCTTCACGTCGAGGGCGGCCTTCGGGTCATCGGCCTCCTTGGCGCGCTGCCTCCCGCCCGCGCGCCCGCTCCTCGCCGACGCCGGCCGCGCCCGGCTGGGCCCCCTCGAGCGACGTGCGGGCTCCCGGGTCTCGCGCGAGCGGTGGCCACCTCCGCCTCCCGTGGTGGCGGCCGGCGTTCGCGTCTTGTCCGGTCCTCGCGCGCGTTCCACGCGTCTCGTCACGATCGACGAGGGCTGCGCGGATCCGCCCGAGGCTCGGGTCACGCGCCGCGTCTCCGCCCGAACTCTCGGGAAGCACGTCGCACCACGCCATCGCCCGCACACCGCCCACCGTGTCCCGCGTCCCGAGGGCATCCGCAAGCGCGTCGTAAGCGCTCCATCGCTCCCGGAGGCCGGGCGGGCCTCGGCGTTCACCCTCGGTCGAACGCGCTACTTTTCGCGAGCGCGGCGCTCGAGCTCCCGGCATAACACACATCGAATCCCGTAAGCGCCAAAGTTTGAGTGCGGCACGCGAAAACGAAAAAAGGAAGGGAAACGAGCAACCGTGGCTCACCCGGAAGACGGTCCGGGCCGGGCCGCCGTGGGACCCGCGCCGCTTCGTTCAACGCGCGGTTGAGCGTGGCGCCATGGCCCGGGAGCTCGCCCCCGCAGCTCCTGCTCCCCGAGCGTCGGCAAACGCCGGGGGGATCCTCCACGGCCCCCCCCCCCCGGGCGGGGCGGCCGCGCGCGGAGGACGAGGCCTCGGCATCGTGCCCTCGGCCCCCGCCGGTCATGCGACCCTCGTGCCGCTTCACGAGGGCCCCCTCCCGGGGCTCGGGGGAGTTCGCGGGCCGGCCGGCCCACCGGTTCCACCCGGGCGGCGGGGAGTCATCCGAGAGCTCCACCACCTCCCGCCCGGGGACCGCCGGCGGGCGGAGCCACCGCGCGCGCCTCCGCCGGCGCCTCCCACCGCGCCTCCGCGACCACGGGCGCCCGTCGTGGCGCCGTGGCCGCCACCACCGTCCGCGCCGCCACATCCGCGGGCGCTCCCGCCGGCTGCGCCCGCTCCGCCTCCTCCGTAGTGGCGCCACCGCGGCGCCTGCCCTCCACGCGTAGCCACCGCCGCGGCTGCGCCTCCGTGGCGGCCGGCGCCGGCCGCCCCCGGCAACCTCCGGGCTGCGCCGCGGCGGGTTGATCCGCCGGCCGGGCCCCCGAGGCCTCGGCCGGGCCTTGCGAGCTCGTGCCCGCCGCCGCGCCGTTCCCCGGCGCGACCCCCTCGACGAGCGCCCCGGGTGGGGATCGGCGCGTCGAGTCCTCGGCACCTTGGCCGGTGCAAGAGGAGGAACGGTCGGCACCGCCTGCGCAATCACGAACGGAGAGTTAGAACATCTAACCACCAGCACACCAAAGCCACACGGAGGAAGGCAAGGCTACGTACCTCGCGGAGGAAAAGGCCCGCTTCCTTTTCCTCGAGGCCTCGGACGGGGCCGGCGTAGCGGTCGCGCCCTCGACGCGGCGCCTCCCCGATGGCGCCGCCGCACGCGCGGGCACGCCTGCCCCGTGCGCGGGCGCACCCGGCGCCGCACCCCCCGACGGCGCCACGGTGCGCGGGGGCACGCTTGTCCCGCGCGCGGGGCACGCCTCCCCGACGCGCCCCTCGGCGACGACGGCCCCCGCTCGTGCGGACGCACTCCCGCCGCGTGCGGGCACGCTCGACGCGCGCGCGCGTGCACGTCCGCCGCGCGCGCCTCCCGCGGCGCGCGCCGGCACCTCCGCGGCGCGTGCCGCCCCGACGACGGCGCACGGCGGCGGACGCCGACGCGCCGCCCCGTACGAAGCCGCCCCGACGCCGGCGCGAGATCCGGCGACGGGGCGCGGGCCGCCACTGTCCGAGGGGGCCCTCCCCCTCGGACTCTTCCTCTTCGTCCCGATCCGAGGACGAGGGCTCCTCGATGTCGGGGGGAGGAGAGCCCCGGCTCCTCCCGCCGCCGGTACTCGGCGGACCGTGCGTCACGACGCGCCCGGCGCGCGCCTTGCGTGCTCCCTCGGCGCGCGCCGCCCGCTCCTGGCTGCTCCCGCCGCGCCGCCCGGCCGAGCGCACGGGAGTCGGGGGGTGGGTGGAACGGACTTGGCGATCCCGAATCGCACCAACCGCGCGCAAGAGTGACAATGGCGCGTCAAGAAACATAAACGAGAACGAGGACCAAAACGTAGTGAAAACCACACTCACCAACGGGCCGGTGGGAAGCATCTCGATATCCCACGCGGGTCCGACCCGCGGCGCCGCGTCCGGATGTCGACGGCGCTCCGCGCCCGGGTGAGCGCGTACGGCCGCTCCCGGCGGCGTCCCGGGAGCATCCGCGACCTCGCCGGTCGACGGGGTTGGCCGCCTCCGTCATCTCGAAGATGCGGAGCGGCCTCTCCATCAACGGCACGATTCGCCGGTGATGAAGGAAGGCGAGGACGCCCATCGCGTTGAGCCCCCTTCCCTCGCCGCCCGCCGGCAGGGCGGCGAGGACGGACTCTGGCGCGCCGGTGGTTGGCCGTAGGCAGCCCGTAGCCCCGCCGGTCCGGCCTCTCCTTGAACACCCGCCCGGTGTAGGGAGGGGAGGCCGGGCTCGGCGTTGCGCGGATAAAACCATCCCCGCTCCCGGCCGGCGTTGTTCGTCGTCATGGTGCGGGGGATGTAGAAGTTCTTGAGCGCCCCCGCGGGCAAGCGACATCCCGCCCGCGCGCACCGCGCGCGCGGGTCCTCGGCTCCGACGTGGGGCGCGTGATCGGCTCCCCGCGGAAGAGGTGTACCCGTAGCTCCCAATTGGCGGGATCCCCGGTACCCTTCGCGACGCCCACGAATGTGGCCGCCCGCGAGATAGCGTTGGGGGCGAAGTTGTGCGGCTCCACCCCGTAGTGGTAGCACAACGCCCGCATGAACGTGCTCGCCGGCGCGTTGAAGCCGCGCTCGTGGTAGCGGAGAAAGCTCACCACGTAACCCTCCGGCGGATTGGGCTCGTGGTGCGACGCCGGCGGCACGATCCACTCCGCCGGCGCCCTTCTTCGTTGGGCGAGAGCCGGCCGGCGGCGACCGCTTCGCCCGGGGCGAGCCGGGTCACGGTCGACTTCTCCCGTGCGTACGGCTCCGGGACCCCGATCGGAGGCTGAGGCGGCGCCATGAGGGAGGACGAACGAGTACGAAGGTGGAGGACGAGGAAACGAGGAGAAAGCTCTAAGCAAGCGAGCCCGCGCGACGGCAAGGGTGAGACGAAGGCGAAGAGGCGGAGGACTAAAACGGTGAGGAGCCAAGGTAAAAAACCGCCGCCTACTCCTTCCCCGGTTTATAGGCAACCGGCGAGTTCTCCGAGCGGACGCCCCGCCGGCATTTAACTGCCAGGAATCTTTCCGTCGCGTCGGCAAGCGGGCCCCACCACGACCGCGGCCAGGCTCTAACACCGCAGGGCGGGTCATCATTACGGCGAGACCGGCAAAGAACCGAGGTGAAACCGTCGCATCCGCCGGCGGCCGCCGCCCACTACGCGCGCGCGCGGAGCCGCGCCGCCTAAAAAGCGCGCCGGCGCTGCAAAACCCGCGGCCACGCCCCGCAAGGCACTTAAATGCCCGGCCCCTTGCCAAGCAAGGAGAGCCCTCGAGCGAGGCGAATCCTCGGCTCGAGACAGGGGGTGACCCCTCGATGGGATATCGGGCGTGAGAAGGTCGCCCGGGACCTGCTCGATGTAGAGCAGGCCACCGCGGGCACCCATGCCACGTAGGACCCTCGAGCGGCATGACCCCCAACTCGAAACAAGGCGACCCTCGATGGGATATCAGCGTGAGAAGGTCGCCCGGGACCTGCTCGGTGTAGAGCAGGCAGCCGCGGGCACCCATGCCACGTAGGACCCTCGAGCGGCATGACCCCCAACTCGAGACGATGTCGACCCCCTAAAGAAGGCACGCGCATAAGAGGATCGCCCAGGTCACGCTTGAAATAGAGCGACACCGAAAGCACTCATACCGCGCCATGCCACCAACCAGCACCTCGAGGGTCGGCACGCCCAGACCCCTCGACGGCCGCAAACGTGAAAAAGACGGGGCTGGCCTAGGCACGGCCCCGCACGGCCTTACTGATCAGAGGTTCGAAGCCTGACCCTCGACGGGTTCGAACAGCGCCCCCCGCATCACGCAGTTAGGGACGACGAGGGCACGCGCATTCGAGCCGTTCCTCGAGCCCGTCGGCTCGAGGGTGCCCCACATGTCGTGTTCGAGAGCCGGCCGAGGGCGCCTAGTCGGGGGGGGATCCCACCGAGGGAGAGCTTCCGCGCCCTCGGTCCCTAGCGAACGGGACCGAGCCCCACCCTAGCAAACCCACGCAAGCGCTTCCATGGACGTGTCTCCGACCGCGCGGCCTACCCTTATCGAACGGGGCATGGACGTCCACTTGAACCACCCGCTAGCGGCTCGAAGAGGAATCCGCGATTCGCGACCCGCTCGATGGGAGTCGTGGAAACCTCACCTCCCGACCCGCGGAGGGACGGCGAGGGCGTGATAAAAAACAAGTCGTCGGGCTCGACCCGATCGCCTCGAACGAGCCAAGGCTCGGGGGCTTGACGCACGGCTACACCTCCTTGGAATTGCACCCGCCCGAGACGGTGACGGGGAGCGTGCACCCCCGATGCCGCTGAAATACCGCCGATGCCGGTTGGCATATGTGCCACGCCTTTCCGACCGAATTGCTCGCGGTTAACCCCTGCCGGCAGAGAGCCCACACTCCCCGCAGGGCTTCGGGGGCTAGACCCGCGGGTCCGCTAGCGCGGCCCCCACGCGAAAGCGTTCGCAAACAAGGAGGGAAGAACGTCCTATCGGTAGGTTCCGGCATCCGCGGAGCCTCGATGGCAAACCCGCGATGCTCGGGGGCCACCGTCGGGGACCGCCCCTAGGGGTCCCCTCAAACGATGGGGGAACCCTCACTTAAATTCCCGCATCAAATGAACTCGGGCCTAACCATGCGGGGAACTAACCATGCAGACGTGGCCCACGCAGCGGACTTCGGAGGCCCCGCCAAGATAGCCCGACCGCGAGACCCCTCGAGCAGGCCCCGCCTCGCCCGAGGGTACGCTCCTCCTCGAACGGGCTCCGCCCCGCTCGAGGGGCAACCCCCTCCTCGAACGTGTTCCGCCCCGTTCGAGGGGCGACCCTTCTCTCGAGCGGTCCCGCCCCCCGAGGGCCCGCCTCCCCCTCGAGCGGGCCTCGCCTCGCTCGAGGGTTCGCTCCACCCCTCGGCGGGGCCCGCCACGCTCACGGGCGCCCGCACGCGTGCGCCGGCCCCGTACTTGGGCATTTAACGCCCGACGCCGCGGGACGGCGCCATCATGCGCCCGGGCTCACGCCCGCTGCCGCCGCACCAACTCCCCGAGGGAGGAGCCCATCCCCGCCACCGTGGGGTGGACGTGCGGTACGGCCGTGTCGGTCCCATAACACCGCGCGCACGCTACCGTACGACTAACGCGCCCAACCCTCGAAAGGGGGGCGGCGCACCCTCGATCCCACTTTCCCGTGACCCCGCAGTTGGGTGAAGGGCGCTAGGCGGTGGGCGGCCATCCCGGCCACGCCGAGCGCGGCCGCCGTACCCACGCGCGCGGCGCACGCCCGACTCCGCGAGGGCGCACGCCCGAACACCGCAGCAACCACTCCACCACCGCGAGCTCATTGGGAAGGAACGCCGTTCGCCCGCTCCTCCGTACCCCGTACCGCCCATCATCGACATCTCCCTCGAAGCCTATCGTGGGGCGCCATCGCCATCCGCCGCCTCCTACCCTCGAACCGCCACCGTTCGGGACAAGGTAGGCCATCATGGCCGGATCGCGGCGAAGATCGACCGGACGGCCGCCCACTCTACACCATAGCGCGACGTGCTCCCTCACGTAGCTAGGCGGCCCGCGGCGTGCATGTAACTCGCCGCCCCCTTGGCCTATAAAAGGGGAGGCGAGCCCCCACCGCGGGGAGAGGCGGAGGAGGACGAGTTCGGACGAACCGGAAGAACACGGCGCACCGTGCACTCACTCTCTTATTCTCCCACAATATCTTCGCCTACTCACCGGGGACTTGGGAGCCACGCTTCCTCTCCCGCCTTGCTTGTATTTGCCCCACTACAAGCACCCCCGGTGCTGAGCAATATAGTGCCACGAGCACACCACTGCTGGACGTACGGCCCCCTCGGCCGGAACCAGGATAAATCCTTGTGTCATTTGTTGCTTAGCATCGACCATCGAGGGATAGACCTAGGCGTTATCTACTGGTTAGTGTCGGGACCATATTCCGCACCGACAGCTAACGAAATGGCCCGTAAAAGGCCTGGAAAGTGGACCCTATGGTCCAAAAATCAACCGAAACCTCATAAAATCTCATCTACAAGTTTTTTGTGACAATCCGGGAGGTTTCCAAAAAATTGGCCCGGGTGCCGAAAACCGTGTGCTATAGCTCACGAAAATCGCCCGAAACGGACGTTTTCGTGAAAAAATAAAATTCGAAACCGTCTGGCCCGGAAACCTACCCTGGTGGTGCTATGCCTTAAACTATGGTCGGTACGTGGAGAAGGGACCGTTGGAGTGACGAAATGTGTCATTCGGCTTCCGTTTGAGCAAGTAAATTTCTTTTAGGAAAGCTAACGAAATGACCCGTAAAAGGCTCGGAACGTGGACCCTATGGTCCAAAAATCAATCGAAACCTCATAAAATGTCATCTACAAGTTTTTTGTGACAATCCCGGAGGTTTCCAAAAATTGGCCGGGTGCGAAAAACCGTGTGTATAGCTCACGAAAATCGCCCGAAACGGACGTTTTCGCGAAAAAATAAAATTCGAAACCGTCTGGCCCGGAAACCTACCCTGGTGGTGCTATGCCTTAAACTATGGTCGGTACGTGGAGAAGGGACCGTTGCAGTGACGAAATGTGCCATTCTGGCTTCCGTTTAAGCAAGTAAATTTCTTCTAGGAAAGCTAACGAAATGACCCGTAAAAGGCCTGGAACGTGGACCCTATGGTCCAAAAATCAACCGAAACCTCATAAAATGTCATCTACAAGTTTTTTGTGACAATCCGGGAGGTTTCCAAAAAATTGGCCCGGGTGCCGAAAACCATGTGCTATAGCTCACGAAAATCGCCCGAAACGGATGTTTTCGCGAAAAAATAAAATTCGAAACCGTCTGGCCCGGAAACCTACCCTGGTGGTGCTATGCCTTAAACTATGGTCGGTACGTGGAGAAGGGACCGTTGGAGTGACGAAATGTGTCATTCTGGCTTCCGTTTGAGCAAGTAAATTACTTCTAGGAAAGCTAACGAAATGACCCGTAAAAGGCCTGGAAAGTGGACCCTATGGTCCAAAAATCAACCGAAACCTCATAAAATCTCATCTACAAGTTTTTTGTGACAATCCGGGAGGTTTCCAAAAAATTGGCCCGGGTGCCGAAAACCGTGTGCTATAGCTCACGAAAATCGCCCGAAACGGACGTTTTCGTGAAAAAATAAAATTCGAAACCGTCTGGCCCGGAAACCTACCCTGGTGGTGCTATGCCTTAAACTATGGTCGGTACGTGGAGAAGGGACCGTTGGAGTGACGAAATGTGTCATTCTGGCTTCCGTTTGAGCAAGTAAATTTCTTCTAGGAAAGCTAACGAAATGACCCATAAAAGGCTCGGAACGTGGACCCTATGGTCCAAAAATCAACCGAAACCTCATAAAATCTCATCTACAAGTTTTTTGTGACAATCCGGAGGTTTCCAAAAAATTGGCCCGGTGCCGAAAACCGTGTGCTATAGCTCACGAAAATCGCCGAAACGGACGTTTTCGCGAAAAAATAAAATTCGAAACCGTCCGGCCCGAAACCTACCCTGGTGGTGCTATGCCTTAAACTATGGTCGGTACGTGGAGAAGGGACCGTTGGAGTGACGAAATGTGTCATTCTGGCTTCCGTTTGAGCAAGTAAATTTCTTCTAGGAAAGCTAACGAAATGACCCATAAAAGGCCTAGAACGTGGACCCTATGGTCCAAAAATCAACCGAAACCTCATAAAATCTCATCTACAAGTTTTTTGTGACAATCCGGGAGGTTTCCAAAAAATTGGCCCGGGTGCCGAAAACCGTGTGGCATAGCTCACGAAAATCGCCCGAAACGGACGTTTTCGCGAAAAAATAAAATTCGAAACCGTCTGGCCCGGAAACCTACCCTAGTGGTGCTATGCCTTAAACTATGGTCGGTACGTGGAGAAGGGACCGTTGGAGTGACGAAATGTGTCATTCTGGCTTCCGTTTGAGCAAGTAAATTTCTTCTAGGAAAGCTAACGAAATGACCCGTAAAAGGCCTGGAACGTGGACCCTATGGTCCAAAAATCAACCGAAACCTCATAAAATCTCATCTACAAGTTTTTTGTGACAATCCGGGAGGTTTCCAAAAAATTGGCCCGGGTGCCGAAAACCGTGTGCTATAGCTCACGAAAATCGCCCGAAACGGACGTTTTCAGGAAAAAATAAAATTCGAACCCGTCTGGCCCGGAGACCTACCCTGGTGGTGCTATGCCTCAAACTATGGTCGGTACGTGGAGAAGGGACCGTTAGAGTGACGAAATGTGTCATTCTGGTTTCCATTAGGGCAAGTAATTTTCTGCTACGAAAGGCAACAAAACGACCCGTAAACGGCCTGGAACGTGGACCCTATGGTCCAAAAATCAATGGAAACCTCATAAAATGTCATCTACAAGGATTCTGTGATAATCCGGGAGGTTTCAAAAAAATTGGCCATGGTGCCGAAAACCATGTGATATAGCTCACGAAAATCGCCAAAAACGGACGTTTTCGCGAAAAAATAAAATTCGAACCTGTCTGGCCAGGAGACCTACCCTGGTAGTGCTATGCCTTAAACTTTGGTCGGTACGTGGAGAAGCGACCGATAGAATGACGAAATGTGTCATTCTGGTTTCCGTTTGAGCAAGTAATTGTCTCCTAAAAAGGTAACAAAATGACCCATAAAAGGTCTGGAACGTGGACCCTAGGGTCCAAAATTCAATGGAACCTCATAAATGTCATCTACAAGGATTTTGTGACAATCCGGGAGGCTTCCAAAAAATTGGCCCGGGTGCCGAAAACCGTGTGTTATAGCTCACGAAAATCCCCAGAAACGGACGTTTTCGCGAAAAAATAAAATTCAAAGCTGTGTGGCCCGGAGACCTACCCTGGTAGTGCTATGACTTAAACTATGGTCGGTACGTGGAGGTGGGACCGTTAGAGTGACGAAATGTGTCATTCTGGCTTCCATTTGAGCAAGTAATTGTCTGCTTGGAAAGGCAACAAAACGACTTGTAAAAGGCCTGGAACGTGGACCCTATGGTCCAAAAATCAATGGAAACCTCATAAATGTCATCTACAAGGATTTTGTGACAATCCGGGAGGTTTCCAAAAAATTGGCCCGGGTGCCAAAAACCACGAAAATCACCTGAAACGGACGTTTTTGCGAAAGAATAAAATTCGAACCCGTCTGGCCCGGAGACCTACCCTGGCAGTGCTATGCCTTAAACTATGGTCAGTACGTGGAGGAGGGACCGTTAGAGTGACGAAATGTGTCATTCTGGCTTCCGTTTGAGCAAGTAATTGCTTGCTAGGAAAGGCAACGAAACGACCTGTAAAAGGCCTGGAATGTGCACCCTATGGTCCAAAAATCAATGGAAACCTCATAAAATGTCATCTACAAGGATTTTATGACAATCCGGGAAGTTTCCAAAAAATTGGCCCGGGTGCCGAAAATGTGTGCTATAGGTCACGAAAATCGCCCGAAATGGACATTTTCTAGAAAAAAATAAAATTTGAGTCTGTCTGGCCCGAAGACCTACCTTGGTAGTGCTATTCCTTGAACTATAGTCGGTACGTGGAGTAGGGACCGTTAGAGTGACGAAATGTGTCATTCTGGCTTCCGTTTGAGCAAGTAATTATCTGCTAGAAAAGGCAACGAAACGACCCGTAAAAGGCCTGGAACGTGGACCCTATGGTTTAAAAATCAATGGAAACCTCATAAAATGTCATCTACAAGGATTTTGTGACAATCCGGGAGGTTTCCAAAAAATTGGCCCGAGAGCCGAAAACCGTGTGCTATAGGTCACGAAAATTGCCCGAAACGGACATTTTCAGGAAAAAATAAAATTTGAAATCGTCTGGCTCGAAGACCTACCCTGGTAGTGCTATTCCTTAAACTATGGTCGGTACGTGGAGGAGGGACCGTTAGTGTGACGAAATGTGTCATTCTGGCTTCCGTTTGAGCAAGTAATTGCATGCTAGGAAAGGCAACGAAACGACCCGTAAAAGGCCTGGAACGTGGATCCTATGGTCCAAAAATCAATGAAAACCTCATAAAATGTCATCTACAAGGATTTTGTGACAATCTGGGAAGTTTCCAAAAAATTGGCCCGGGTGCCGAAAACCGTGTGCTATAGCTCACGAAAATCGCCCGAAACGGACGTTTTCGCGAAAAAAATAAAATTCGAACCTGTCTGGCCCGGAGACCTACCCTGGGAGTGCTATGCCTTAAACTATGGTCGGTATGTGGAGGAGGGACCGTTAGAGTGACGAAATGTGTCATTCTGGCTTCCGTTTAAGCAAGTAATTGTCTGCTCGGAAAGGCAACGAAACGACCCGTAAACGGCCTGGAACGTGGACCCTATCGTCCAAAAATCAATGGAAACCTTATAAAATGTCATCTACAAGGATTTTGTGACAATCCGGGAGGTTTCAAAAAAATTGGCCCTGGTGCCGAAAATCGCGAAAAAATAAAATTCGAACCCGTCTGGCCAGGAGACCTGCCCTGGTGGTGCTATGCCTTAAATTATGGTCGGTACGTGGAGAAGGGACCGTTAGAGTGACGAAATGTGTCATTCTGGCTTCCATTTGAGCAAGTAATTGTCTGCTAGGAACGGCAACGAAACGACCGTAAAAGGCTTGGAACGTGGATCCTATGGTCCAAAAATCAATGCAAACCTCATAAAATGTCATCTACAAGGATTTTGTGACAATCTGGCCCTGGTGCCGAAAACTGTGTGCTATAGCTCACGAAAATCGCCCGAAACGAACGTTTTCAGGAAAAAATAAAATTCGAACCCGTCTGGCCCGGAGACCTAACCTGGTGGTGCTATGCCTTAAACTATGGTCGCTGCGTGGAGGAGGGACCGTTAGTGTGACGAAATGTGTCATTCTGGCTTCCGTTTGAGCAAGTAATTGTCTGCTAGGAAAGGCAATGATACGACCTGTAAAAGGCCTGGAACGTGGACCCTATGGTCCAAAAATCAATGGAAACCTCATAAAATGTCATCTACAAGGATATTATGACAATCCGAGAGGTTTCCAAAAAATTGACCCTAGTGCGAAAAACCGTGTGTTGCACACGATTTTCACGACTCGGGTCAATTTTTGTGCAACATCCCGGATGTGCGCATACTCCTTCTACAAGACATTTGGCGAGGTTTTTATTGATTTTTGGACCCTAGGGTACCCGTTTCGTGGCCTTTTTCGGACCGTTTATGTGGCTTTGGAACCGAGAATTACGTGACCAAACGGAAGCCAGAATGATGCATTTCATCACTCTAACGGTCCGTCCTCCACGTACCGACCATAATTTAATGCATAACAGCACCAGGGGTATGTCTCTGGGTCAGAAGGGTTTGCAGGTGCGTTTTCGCGAAAATGTCCGTTTCGGGCCATTTTCGTGGATTAGCACACGATTTTCAGGACTCGGGTCAATTTTTTTGCAACATCCCGAATGTGCACAGACTCCTTATACAAGACATTTGGCGAGGTTTTCATTGATTTTTGGACCCTAGGGTACCCGTTTCGTGGTCTTTTTGGTCCGTTTAGGTGCATTTGGAACCGAGAATTACGTGCCCAAACGGAACCCAGAATGATGCATTTCATCACTCTGACGGTCCCTCCTCCATGTACCGACCATAGTTTATTCCATAATAGCACCAGGGGTATGTCTCCGGGCCAGAAGGGTTTACATGTGCGTTTTCGCGAAAATTTCCGTTTCGGGCCATTTTCGTGGGTTATAGCACACGATTTTCAGCACTCGGGTCAATTTTTTTGCATCATCCCGGATGTGCACAGTCTCCTTCTACAAGACATTTGGCGAGGTTTTCATTAATTTTTGGACCCTAGGGTACCTGTTTCATGGCCTTTTTTGGCCCGTTCAGGTGCCTTTGCAACCGTGAATTATTTGCCCAAATGGAATCTAAAATGTTGCCATTCGTCACTCTGATGGTCCCTCTTCCACGTACCGACCATAGTTTAATGCATTACACCACCAGGGGTAGGTCTCCGAGCCAAAAGGGTTTTCAGGTGTGTTTTCGCGAAAATGTTCGTTTCGGGCCATTTTCATGGGTTATAAGCACACGATTTTCTGCACTCGGGTCAATTGTTTTGCAACATCCCGGATGTGCACAGACTCCTTGTAGAAGACATTTGGCGAGGTTTTTATTGATTTTTGGACCCTAGGGTTCTCGTTCCATTCCTTTTTCGGCCAGTTCAGGTGCCTTTACAACCGTGAATTATTTGTCCAAACGGAAGCCAAAATGTTGCATTACGTCACTCTGATGGTCCCTCTTCCACGTACTGACCATAGTTTAATGCATAACACCACTAGGGGTAGGTCTCCGGGCCAGAAGGGTTTGCATGTGTGTTTTCGCGAAAACGTCCGTTTCGGGCCATTTTCGTGGGTTAGCACATGATATTCAGCTCTCGGGTCAATTTTTTTCAACATCCCGGAATTGCACAGACTCCTTGTAGAAGACATTTGGCAAGGTTTTCATTGATTTTTGGGGGTTCTCGTTTCGTTCCTTTTTCGGCCCGTTCAGGTGCCTTTACAACCGTGAATTATTTGCCCAAACGGAAGCCAAAATGTTGCATTTCGTCACTCTGATGGTCCCACCTCCATGTACCGACCATAGTTTAATGCATAACACCACCAGGGGTAGGTCTCCGGGCCAGAAGGGTTTGCAGGTGTGTTTTCGCGAAAACATCAGTTTCGAGCAATTTTCGTGGGTTATGCACACAATATTCAACACTCAGGTCAATTTTTTGCAATATCCCGGAATTGCACAGACTCCTTTTAGAAGACATTTGGCGAGATTTTCATTGATTTTTGGACCCTAGGGTTCACGTTTCGAGCCTTTTTCGGCTCGTTAATTACTTGCCCAAACGGAAAACACAATGATGAATTTTGAAATTCTGATTATCCCTCCTCCACGTACTGACCATAGTTTAATGCATAACAGCATCAGGGGTATGTGTCTAGGCCAGAAGGGTTTGCAGGTGCGTTTTCGCGAAAACGTCCGTTTGGAGCCATTTTCGTGGGTTAGCACACAATTTTAAGGACTCAATTTTTGCAACATCCCGGATGTGCACAAACTCCTTATACAAGACATTTGGCGAGGTTTTCATTGATTTTTGGACCCTAGGGTACCCGTTTCATGGCCTTTTCGGCCCGTATAGGTGCCTTTGGAACCGAGAATTACGTGGCCAAACGGAAGCCAGAATGATGCATTTCATCACTCTAACGGTCCCTCCTCCACGTACCGACCATAGTTTAATGCATAACAGTACCAGGGGTAGGTCTCCGGGCCAGAAGGGTTTGCAGGTACGTTTTCGCGAAAACGTCAGTTTCAGGCCATGCACACGATTTTCAGCACTCGAGTCAATTTTTTTGCAATATCCCGGATGTGCACAAACTCCTTCTAGAAGACATTTGGCGAGGTTTTCATTGATTTTTGGACCGTAGGGTACACATTTGGGGCTTTTTCGGCCTGTTTAGGTGCCTTTGGAACCGAGTATTACATGCTCAAACGGAAGCTAGAATGATGCATTTTGTGACTTTGACGGTCCTTCCTCCACGTACCGACCATAGTTTAATGCATAACAGCACCATGGGTATGTCTTCGGGCGAGAAGGGTTTGCATGTGCGTTTTCGCCAAAATGTCCGTTTCGGGCCATTTTCGTGGGTTATAGCACACTATTTTCAGCACTCGGGTCAATTTTTTTGCAACATCCCGGATGTGCACAGACTCATTATAGAAGACATTTCGCGAGGTTTTCATTGATTTTTGGACCCTATGGTTCTCGTTTCGGACCTTTTTCGACCCGTTTAGGTGCCTTTGCAATTGTGAACTATTTGCCAAACGGAAGCCAAAATGATGCATTTCGTCACTCTGATGGTCCCTCTTCCACGTACCGACCATAGTTTAGTGCATAACACCACCAGGGGTAGGTCTCTGGGCCAGAAGTGTTTGCAGGTGTGTTCTCGCGAAAACGTCCTTTTCGAGCCATTTTCGTGGGTTATAACCAGGGTCGATTTTCAGCACTCGGGTCAATTTTTTGCAACATCCAGGATGTGCACAGACTCTTTGTAGAAGACATTCGGCGAAGTTTTCATTGATTTTTTGATGCTAGGGTTCACGTTTCGGGCCTTTTTCAACCCGTTTAGGTGCCTTTGCAACATAGAATTGCGTGCCAAACGGAAGCCAGAATAATGCATTTCGTCACTCTGACGGCCCCTCCTCCACGTACCGAGCTGATGTGTTATTTAAAATCTACACTTTTCTACAGAAAAGGAAGCAAGGCTGAGGTGTCAGCTGTATGTCTCGATTGTCCAAGTGCATGGAGGGACGATGGGCTTTTTGCCGACGAAGGACGTATTTTGCTAGCTAGCCCTGTTTCATGTCGTGTCTGTCTAGATGTTGGACATGTGGGCCTTTGGGCGCCTGTGTTTTCTTTTCTTTCCTCTCTTTGGCTTGTTTGCTCTTGGTATCGGTAAGCTGGTGTCCCCAGCATGTGAGTTGGCTGTATCAAAACCTTTATAAGGTTTCTATAAAAGCAGGGTAAATACCCTTTTCTAAAAAAATAAAAAATAATAAGAGATAAAAAGGAGCTGTCATTTTCAGTTGTGCTGCACAACTGAATGGGCAAATGACATCAAAAGAAATGTCAGCATTAAGGCATAATTATGAAGTATAGGGGCTGTGGACTGGATTTCAAATAATCTGCTCCCATATGGATGCAAATGACATGTTGAATATAAGGTAACAAATGAGAGTGGATAATCATAATCCAGTGAGATGTTCATATCAAAATGGTTCATGCATTTTACTTACACAAATGAATTGCTATTTTAAGACCCTCAGGTAAAAACAATGCCAAGAAGAAATCATTACATTTTACATATGATTAAGACCTGCTGATTTTTAAAGTAATTAGTACCTACATTTTAGTACTATAGGAATTTATATTAGATGCCTACAGCAGAGGTTTGTACATATATGGGCCATGAGTTCCTTATCCTAGAAGCAGAAAAGAACTTCAACCAAAGAACATCGATTTAACTGTCTTAACTCTTAAGGATATTCTACTAAAATTCTTATACTGCACAGAGCTAAGGTAGAAAACCCATGGGATTATCAAATTCCTCCCTCTGCACATATTTATTGCACAATGTTTGCAACAAATGCCTCCATACACAACAGCACAAGAAAATAACAAGCTCGGAGCTCCTGTTAAATTTAGAAGTGCATCACCTGCTCCCCTTTTGATTAGAGAAGTAACAAAAGCTTGCTCAAGAAGGAAATATACAATTTCAGTCCCCTCAGAAATTAACTCTGAAATGCAATTCCACTAGGAGTTATGCACCATATCAGCATACTGGACATCCTCAGAGTCAAGATCCACCCCCCAGTTTACTCCTTAAGGCAAGTATTTGTGAACAGAGCCTTTGAGAAAGGAGTGAATTTCACTTCGCTTATGCAAAAATGATTTTGGCGAGTGTCCACTTTTGCATGTCCATAACACATATAATGAATAACTAGGCCACTAAAATTACCATTTGAAGACATTTCCATGATACTCCTTAAGGCAAGTATTTTGTGAACAGACCATTTCAAGGCACTGTAGAAAAAGCACAAGTATAAACAGCCACACACTCTTAATGGATAGCTATGCGCCAACAAACTTCAACGGCCAGAAGAATAACTCCTTGCTCATCTGACAAGATCTAAAAGATCTGCTAGGTTATCCCCAAGCTCAACTGAAACTAGAGTTCTGCATATGAAGCGTGGTGGACGGTGACTAAAGGGGAAACATGTCAGTAGTCTGGACTATTCGATGTGTTTAATTGAACTGTCATACACACAAGTACTTAACTGAATCTCTCTAGTCCTAATGTTTGGACTTTATCTGGCCAGTGGTAGGCACAAGATTGGAAAAGATAAAGGCTTACTAGAACAGCCCGATAAGATTGGCATCAAGCATCACACAAACACTACTGATTCAGGCTCTATATTTTTCCATCCAATTGTCAGCGAGCACTCAAGATACTACACACCATGCCACATTCTCATTTCAGCCTAAAAGAACCAAAGGTTGTGCTGCCTAAGAAGTACTCATTGCAACCAAATGCCACACAATCAAAATAACCTCAATAGTATTTGGATTTCATACTTTCCAATCAAACATCACCCTAATGACGATACCGATCCTCATTGCCCTGTAACTGCCTGCACACTGAACCTTTGAAACATCAACTTCAATTCAGAAGCCAGATCCCCCCTCCCCATCTTGTGCAGATCTTTGGCCACTTTAACATAAGCAGAATGGTCAGGCCGGAGGCCCTTCTCCATCAGCTCATACAGAACCCTGCCCGCATATATGGCCCTCCCTGACTTGTGAAGCAGCCTTGCAAGCACGCTGTAGTTCCGATTCACAGAATGCCTGTCCCTGGTGCTCATGTCATTGACATAATTGAGGGCATCCTCTATTCTCCCAGCATAGAAGTACCCCTTGATGAATGCAGAGTGTATGGTGATCCTGGGCGTCAGATCTGCCGAGAACATCTGATCAAGAATCTGCATTGCTGAATCCATCTTTCCAGCCTTGCAGGCGTGGTATGTGAGAATCTCGTATGTGAGTGAGTCTGGGACTTGACCGGATTTAGACTTCTCCATGGACTCAACAAGGCCACACGCTTCTGCGAGCCTCCCATTCTTGAGCAAGCAGCCGAGGAGATAGTTCCAGGTGTTCGCGTCCGGGGCGCACCGCGCCGTCTTCCTCATTTCGTCGAATACCTCTCGGGCGCCAACAAAGTCCCCGGCTTTACACTTGGCCGCGACGAGGACGTTGAAGTAGCGCGCCATCCTCCGTGTCCCCTCCTCGATCACGGACACCGCAGCGTCAAACTCGCCGGTGGAGGCCAGCGCCTTGACAAGCGCGAATACACCGGACGCACGACAGGGCCCGCCGACGTCATCCAAAACCCGGAGGACCGCTCTCGCGGCATCCTCGGCGCGGCTGCCCCGTGACGGCGCCAAGAAGGCGAACGCGCGGTCGGTGAGCGGGAGCCTCCGGTGCGACATGAGCGCGAGGGCGCGCGACATCGCCCGGTAGTCGGCCAGCTTCCCGGCGTTCTCGACGAGCAGGTTGTGCGCGTGGGCGCTGGGAGAGAAGCCCCTGCGGAGGGACGCCCACGCGAAGAAGCGCTCCGCGGGCACGCCAGTATCCGTGAGCGCGCGGAGGGTGCTGGCGACGAGGGCGTGGGAGAGAGCGGGATCGAGGCGATCGAGGTCGGCCTCGAGGCTGCTGCCACCTGCGGCGACGAGGCCAACGATCGCATCGGAGGCGGCGGCGGCGGCGGTGGAATTGGCACCCGCATCGCTGCCGCGGGGAGCGAGGGGCCTGGAGGAGAAGGCAACGCGGTGAGGGGCGTGGCGGAGGAGCATGAGACGGGGCGGCGGAGCGGCCAACCTCGCCAGCGGGAGGTAGCAGTGCTTCGAGATGCCCCGGAATGGATCGCCAGCCACCCCCGCAGCCAATGGAGACGCATTTACCAGTTTGGGTTGCCTACAGCAAAAGGGTCCGTCCCCGTGACAGGTGGGACCCTCGCCCTGCTGCAGGCTCCGTCAGGCTTGGTGGGCCACCACTGCAGGTACTCGGGCCTCCGGCCTCCAGCACTCCCCTCCTTCGCGGCTCCAGGTACTTGTACTGCTTCTCTCTAATCACCCGATCGGCCAATCCCCACTTGGTCGCGTAATGCCATTATAATCTTCCATTTAGATCTACCGCATCTTCACGTCACTATGAAAGACAGAAAGAGGCTAATACGATCTGTTTAGGTTGTATGGGCGCGGCCTGCTAGGGAAATCCATTCTAGCATTGTCAAAAATTAGCAGAGTACCCACCCTCAGGAAAATAACAGGGGTACGGTACAGATTGTTATGAGTTGTTTGTTTTCAGAATTCAGATGACACTATGTTTTGTGAACACTCAGTCATAATAGTAGTATATGTCGTATATTATGGAATTCGCCTTTTTAATCAGTAACCAACAAATCAGTCAAAGCTTCAGTCTGTCATTAGGTGTTTCCATAGGAGGCCCACTTCCCTGACTTGAGTTTCACTTGCATAATTAGGTGTGAATGAGCAAAGTAGCTTATAAAACTACTGACTAGTGACTACATGTGGTATTTTTTTGTCATTGATTTTTGGCCCTGGTCTTGACCAAAAGCCTAGGTCCATCATCACTGGTACAAAGGGCAGTGCCCAGGACCAAGTGGCGGCGACCAGGCGTTGGTGTTTGGGTTCTTCACTGGGGCTGTGGGGAATGCCTGTAATTTTTAACAATTACAAACTTCTCAAATCTTAACGTATTTCTCTTTGCCACCTGTTTCTCTTTGCAATTAGATTTTTATCCATCCAAGACTACCAAATTTGCTTGGGTTGGACAATACGTACCCAAATTAACATTTGATGATTTGATTGTATATATATATAAGTAGAAGAGAAGACTATGGTGTCATTTTCAGCCTCAATTTTTCAAAAAAAAAAAGAGCAATGCGTACCCAAATTAGCATTTGATGGTTTGACAGGCTGCATAAGCATAAGTTGTGCAGTATTCTTCATCGCAGCAAGGGTACAATGAGATCAAGGCCTCCTTCATCAAGCTTAGTTGTTAGGACTGAACATCTAAGCACTACTATTTGTCACATATCTGTTAGATCTCTTTGGGTAGCATCTCATATAATATCCATCAAGTTGACCTCTATTTCTATTTATTTACATGCATGGTTCCCTTAACATTTTGAATAACAGGTTGCTACCACTGACTGAATAATGGGTGCATTTGACTGGCTTGGCGGACTGAAAATTTGAGCATTATGGATACTGAAAAGAGTTTCTGTGTTCAGTTAGCGCAGAGATCTATCAGATGCTTTGTTCTCTGATATTATTTATCATTGTTGCAGCTGAGAATCAAATGCATTCTGTTGCTTCTGTACAGATGATCCCCAATGGCAATTTATATGACATCCAATGGGATCTGCTTGTTGGGTTCTAATGATATAAACCAATGGGTATATTTATTGTTTCTTCTTCAGATTTCTTCACCAGAAGGTTGCTTTTCTAATTATATTATTTATTAAGCAAAGCTCATTGTTCTGTGGCAAGATGTTGCCATGTAAATTGTATTAGAGATGCAGAATACATTCTGTAAATTAGCTCATTATGTAGTTTATTCGAGCCCAGGAATATATTGGATGTCTGTTTTTTTTTTACATTTTACATATTTTTATTATTATCTTATTCGATGTTTAGGGTTTAGAAAAGCCTCTGCAATGATATTCTTTTGTTGTAAGGTTAGTGTCAGGAGCTAGAACAAGTATTCTACATAACAACTATTCATTCTATATATTTTTATAGAGATGTATCCATTAGTCTTGAAGGTGCCGTACAGTTGAGAATTTTCTGTTTGCATGATCAGTACAAAAGTGGAGCGCTACTTACAATCAACATGGGAAATTCCTCTTCTTTTTTTTGTGTGTCCTTCTTGGTTCAATCTGTTGTTTTTCCTTTTAGGGTCAATGGTGCCGAGTGTTGGGTTGCCATTCCAATTGAATCGGGGCATTGCTGGTGTGATGACTCCCTGATTATACATTTTGAGTTGGTTATTTCGCTGCCGTGTTATGGATTGCATATTACAAGACACATTTATGGTGTATTATCTGATCAATGGCGCAAAGCTGTCACAGACAAACTATGCGCTCAAAGGATTATGACTTTGTGAAATCTAGTGATCCTAATGAACAAGCTTGTGCAATGACATATGAATTGGGATGCATATAAAACACACTCTAGACCGATTTTCAGCAATCGGAATAATTTTCGAGTGACATCCCGGATGTGCATAAATTTGTGTAACACGATATTTTCGATATGTTTTATGTGTTTTGGGCCGCTTTCGTGGGCCCGAAATGGATGTTTTCGCACATCCAGGATGTCGCTCAAAAATCAGTAACCCACGGAAACTACTGAAAACTTAAATGACATTGATGTCACCTAGAGAGAGGTGAATAGTCGAGACGACCAAATAAAACTTTTTCCCCGAAACTTGACCTTTTCTAGCTCAGGCGGTTAGACCGCCTTCACTAGGCCGTTATACCTGGTGCAGTGAGCACATAGGAGGGCGGTTAGACCACGTCCTAGGGGCGGTTTGACCGCCTCCACAAAGTGAACCTGCAAAACACAACTCAAGATTCTCTTGACTTCTAGCACGAACCAAATTTCTTGAGTGACTTCAGTAGATAATCACAAACAGGGTAATGATCTCTGCACTCAAAGAAAAGCAGACCCAAGTAGATCGAGCGGAAGCAAAATAAATATGCTTGAAATCAACTAGTGAGGCAAACCATAAAGGAGGGTCTGAAAATATTCTCATAATTCTTTTAACAAATTCCGGAGCACTTTTGAAGAGATTAGGTTGGGAAAGATTAGTAGTTCCACTGAGTTAGCAAGTTGAAGATCCGAGAGGTGGTTTAGGTAGGTCCAGAAGTTAGATAGGGTAGTTAGTTCAATTAGCTTTAGATTTAGATTTGAATTTAAAATTCAAATATAAACCACACTTAAAAAGCAATGAACCACTTAAGAGCCAAATCACACTAACATAGGGAGTGTCCTATTAACATAAGGCAATTTAATAAATTTTATTACTAAAAATTTGGAAGGGGCACAAGAAGACAGTCTTATGATTCCGACAAAGCACATCCAGCACGAAAAAATTTCGAAATCCACATTTTTTCAAACATTAACATTTCAGAAAAATCCGAGGCGTTACAAAGCAACACAACTTTGTATGACGCTTCATAACAAACTTTACACCGGAGCCACGAGTCATGTTGCAGCAAGGCAAAGCAAAACAGAAAACCATAAGGTAGGCAATAGGCAACCCAACGCCAAATCATGGTACGTCAGCAATAGGCAACAAGGCATTATGACAGGTCCAACAAGGATGGGCAATATAGGCGGACCGGCTGACATTGACAACAAAACATCACTAGTCAACCTCCAATGCATAGGAGGACAACATTAACCATGATCTGTTTATTTTTTTTAGTGGCCACAAATAGGTTCAGCAAGATAACATGAAATGCCCACCCTCCTACACAAAGGTTTTCACTCCACCACAGTCACTAGCTCAAACTCAATCAAGGACAGGTTGTTGTCCTCCTTCACTGTGAACTCAGCAGGGCTTTCAGCAGCCTTCACAATTCCCCACTTGTCGACCGCGAGCCGCATCGAACCCTTGAACATGTCAATCTTTGCATTCCTCAGTTCAACAGTTGTTCCAGGCTTCATTACATCCACTGCAAACAACAACAACAACAATTAATTATTGCTCTTACCCTTTCTTTAGCTTTACTCGAATGGAGGCAAATTAGGCCCAACACTGTAGATTAGGGCGCCTTGTAGCCAGGATACAGGGCAAACAGATTACAGCTATCAGCAACCCTCATGACAAAAGCATGCAAATTTTCATTATTTCATTTCAGGGGGGAAAGGGTGTCATGTAATTTGCCAAGCCAAAAAATACCAATTTCAGCCATCGTTGTTACATTTACCTTTCAGTATGCCAGTATGCAACCCGATTCACATAAGGAACCATACTCCAACTTTGATAAAGTGGGTGCTTAGGTAAAGAATGAATGGTGCAGGTGTTGGGAAAATGACCGGGTCAATTATTTGGAGCTGGCAAGTACACTTAAATCATGTATATATGTGTAAATACTAAATACTGATATTCATGATGGAGGAGAAAATCAAGCTGTAAGCGCTGAATGATCAGTGATAAATAACATGGCATCTATCTAGTATTTTCAAATAGACATATGCAGGATTCCAACAACAAGATACACATAATGTGTACGTTCAGGCCAAAGGTCCAGCAAGATTGAGCCGAGTAAAAGACATTTGCAAGATTTGCTTTTATCAGCAAACGAAGACAGTAGAGAGAACACGCAACAGATACTGACTGCAACTTGCTGTAGTGACGTGGATAAAAAACGAGATAAGAAAGAGCTGAGTAAGGCAGGAGAACCTTGGTCGTTTCTCGCCGTGAAGACGATGATGCCGGTTTCATCGCCGACCAAGCACTCAGCAATCCTCATCTGCCTGCCCTGGGGCCCTCCCTCGCGGCCCCTCTGGACAACCATCTTGGAGTCGACGACCTTGACGATGAGGTTGTGGCCGTGGGTCCCCGGGCGCAGCTGATCGACTTTGGTGAAGGTTGGCTGCCTACGAGCGCCGGAGTCTGCCGCCATTGTCTCGATTCCTCTTTACTTTCCCTAACTTCTCCTGAATGAGCACCAACCGTACGCAGTTATATTAGTTAGTTAGATAGATAGATAGATGTGTAAAAAAAATGCATATGGATGGTTGATTTGATCCACATCAGTCTCCCTGCTTGCCTTGCCGGCCTAGTCTATGAATGAATCTCAGCACAGAAAGGGCAGAGGAAACCACCAACCAATCCAATCCAATCCACAACCAAGTAGGAGTAATCAAACTAGGGCCGTCCGGAAAGGGATCAATTCCGCCGGCCTATGACAATTGATCTTATAGAAGGGAGCAGGGAACCGTACCTGGATCTGGATCTGGGCAGAGACGGACGAGGAGGGGGCGGAGGGAGGGGAGGGGCAAGGCGCAAGGCAGAGCAGCAGAGTTGGAAAAGGAACGGAGGGCTGCTGCTGCTGCTGCTGGCCTGCTGCTGCCTCCCCAGGCGTTGTGTTCCAGTGTTTGTTACTGTGTTTTGTCTGCGGCCCAGTTCGGCCCAACAAAACGTCAAATAACATCTGGGGTTCGTATTAGTCAATGACACGCGGGCGGGATTAACAGTATATATCTAGCTTTTAAATCTTCCAATTATTCCTTTTTTTTTAAGTTGCATTGAGCCCACATGTAAGCGATGAAGAAAGGTTCAAGTTGCCACGTGTTTGGAAAGTGACAAAAAAGTGGAACAAGAAATATTTCTTCACCATCATTTTGAGAAATAAAATCTCTTTGCTGAGAATATTCGCCCAAATAATACAAGATACCTCACAAAGAAAAAAGATGTGGTACTTTATTTCCATTTTCCCATTCAGCTTATGTATAGTCCAGAGGCAGGAAGCAAATGTTGAAGGAAAAATTGTAGCTGCCCTCAAAACATTTTTGCGTCCAATGACAAGAACAATCTCTGCCTTCCTAACAATAATAGTCATCAGCTGCCGCTAAGAGTTTCCCTATAACAATCCCACAGTGGCGAAACAATGTCATCGTGCCTAACACAGGCTTTATCCAAAGTTGAACTGAAAGCCTCCGCCTCCAGGGAAGCCGCCGCCGGGGAACCCACCGTCGAAATGAAACGTGTACTGCTGGCCGCCTCCCCCAAAAGGATTGAAGCCACCCCCACCTCCTCCCATGTTCATATCGTCGACGTCCTCTCCACGGTCATACCTTACACGTTTGTCTTCATCACCGAGCACCTGAAGATGCAAAGTGGGCATGTGTGCAACATGTTACATAACTCATTCAATTGAAACATTTGGAGCACTGTTGCCGATATATGCACTTTAACCCAGCACCATGTATGCAAGAACTGGGGTTCTAATAAAGTTTGGAGTGGCGTTCTGTTTTCCTAAAGAGAGAAGAAATCTGCACTTCTTTCACCATACCTCATAAGCAGCAGCAATTTCTCGAAACATGTTTTCTGCTTCCTCCCTGTTATCCACGTTTTTATCTGGATGCCACTGCAATGCCAGCTTTTTGTAGGCACGTTTTATCTCTGCGGCTGATGCTGTCTTTGAAATACCAAGGATTTTGTACCAGTCTTTTCTTTTGCTCAGCTGAAGTTGCTTTTCAGCTCTCATAAGTGCTTCACGGATGCCCATATCCTGGTGGTCAAAGATATTAAGTTATCATGATAGCAGAAGCCAAAAATAAACTTGTCAAGTTCAAAAACAGAAGGAAAACTCGATTTGACCCTCTTGAAAAGCACTCCCTCTGGTTCAAAATACATGTCGTTTTAGGTTTCCTGCCGGTCAAACTTTTTTAACTTTGACCATTATGATAGATAAAAGCGTATAGATGTTACCAGATTCACCAAGAAAAGCATTTTTATTTTAATTACCTTTCTTTGAATTGGCACATTTTCATAGAAATTAGTGATCGCTTGCAAGCCTTGTTGATGTCCAAGACTACACTCATTTTGAACTGGAGTGGTCGGGTACTTCTTTTAAAAAAAAAACTAATAATTGGGTACTTCCTGTGGTGCAAAACAATTTACACGGCCATTGATATAGAATATTTGTCCTGACAAAAGTACAGCATCAACCTTATGTTACACTAGCGTATACCTTCTCATTCTACTGCAGCATCAGAAACTGGACAACAAAATTTTGCATAACAACAGCTAGATTCCATATCATTGCAAATTTCAAGCGGGAGAGGGATGGGTGTGTTCCGTGATTGTTGTTACGGGGGTGGCAGTGTCAGTGTCAGGGAAAGCCAGATGGATAAACTGCTAGAACTGTTGCTCATATACACCAACCAAATTCAGATTTTTCAGATCAAATACAATTTTACCTGTGGAGATTTCTGGGCGGCCTCTTTTAGATCTTGAACTGCTCCTTCCCAATCTTCTGAGAGAAGTTTAGCTTCACCTCTCTGCGGCAAGAAGAATGAAAATGACACCAAATATCCCAAGAAACAGATAGGAGTATTATACTCAATTCTTGTGCAAACAAACAATTCGATTCTATGAAATTATTGAAAAAATATTACAATATTCATGTTCTAGCCATTCACTCAAAACATACTAACAGTGCATATTAAATTGATGATCTAGACACATGGAACAAATGCAATATTATTACAACTGCCAAGTAGCCGGTTCATAGCATTGATTCCAGTCTTAATGGTGGGGTACCTAAACAAAATGAAATCCTAGTAGAAACCTGAGTCAAAGTTGTACGATAAGGTCTTAGAAATGCTGGATTTGCATTGTGAATTACATTGATGTTCTATGCGATTCCAGACAGGCAACGTTACCTGTGTAAGTGCATCAACAAGATCACTGTCTATGTTGAGTGCTTCAGTACAACTGCTGATGGCCTCCTTACCTCTCCCAAGTTTAACCAGAGTTTTACATAACCCAAGATAAAGATTCACATTATAAGCAGTATGGTCAGGATCCATTGCTAGAGCTGCCTTGTAGTCCTCAGCAGACACACGTAGCTTACCCCTGGCAGCATTATCTTCAGCCTGCACATTTTATCGAACTGTTACGACATCATACATTCCAAATTTATCCCTAAGAAGAAATGACACTCACACTCTTAGTCTTCTTCAAGAGATTTTTCAACCCGAAATATGCTTTCTTCAAATCTGAGTGCTCTGGATCGAGACGAAGCCCTTTCTGGTAGTGCCTAAACAAAATGGTATTATTGAACTAAAGAGCATTTGGGTATGTATAAGAACATGCGCATGCTTTTCCAAATTACCTAGAGGCCACATCATGATCAGCAAGGTAATAGTAGGCGCGACCACGTAGTAGCAGCGCATCCAAGTTGTCTTCATCTTCCTTTAGGATAAATCCTGTCTCTGAAATAACACTTGAGTAGTCTTTCAATGCCAGCAAGGCTTTAGCCTTGAGAAGCTTTGCCTGCAAATTCAATCTTTAGTAATACAGCTTATAAGCCTTAAGAAGACAGGATTATAAGGAATTTATTTGTCCGTAATCACACCTTTAAGCAACCTGGAGAAAAGACGAGCACAATTTTGTTGATGTATTCCAGGACTTTTGAAAAGTCTCCAGAATCGAACTGACCATAAGCAGACTGTAATGAATTTTGAGCCTGCAGAAGCTGAGATAACTCCTTCTCCACTGAAGCTGTTGCAGGATTTAGCTCCAGGTATTTTTTATAGTCGCTCTCAGCTTCCTTGTATCTGAACTTCAAAAAACATATGTTTGCACGTAAGACGGGCAAGGAAGAAAGAACAGCAAAACAAGATGTCATGTGCAAAATGACTTGTGGTAAAGTATATGCTATCTTGCCATTTCTCCTATAGTAGATGTTATCTTGCCATTTCCTTATACAGGAACAGGACTCCCCTTTCAGATTTGGAGACAGTGATGGACACTAGGATTATAATCTCTCATATTTAATAGGTGTGATGTCCCTTTACTTTTCTTGCTGGTGAGGCCAAAACAAAATGAAAACAAACTATTTGCAAGACAAAAAAAAAAGTTGAAACTATAGCGGTCGCTGCTCTAGCCATCAGCACTGTTTTCAAGTAGGACCGTAGCACACACACAAAAAAAAAAATAGTCCAGAAGCAAAATCCACCTGCATTTATGACGAAGCACAGATGCGCGCTGCCTGTAAGCTTCAGAATGATTTGGATCAACTTCCAGCACAGCATTTAGCAGGCCAAGCGCCCCGTCATACTTCCTCAGGTTCATCATCTCCGAGGCTCGTGCGAACAGAGTTGCAGGGTCATTTTCTTGACCTTCTGAAATTACAGGAAAAGGAGTCGATATTTGCGTACAGTAAGACAGAGAGACCGAAAAATGGCTTTATGTACTAGTATATACGAGAAAGAGCGAGATGAAATCCGCAAATGCGAAGACCGGGTCGGGAGATCGGCATGCATATTGATCTGATGAGATGCTGCTCAAACATACTATCATGTGGGTGACAGAACAAGATGCAGCACAAGATTTCTCGATCCAACCGATCAGCCAGCCAAATCAGTGCAACGAGGGGAAGGCTTCCCCTTGCGGGATGGTCGGTGGGAGATCCAATCCAACTCGTACGCAATCCAATCGAGTAGAACGGCAACAGGCATGATGGTGGGGGAACTCGGAAGGGAAGCGGACCTTGGGCGACGACCAGCGGGGAGTACTGCAGGTGGAGGAGGCAGAGGATGAGGAGGAGCGGAGGCAGCGCCGCCCGCGCCATGATCTCCCGTCTCCAGTTCTGGCGCTCCGTCGTCCGCTTTCAAGCCTTCCTTGAGCCGCTGCTGCTTCTTTCTCCTCCTCCTCCGTTCCGTTCGAGCTCCCCTTCTCCTTGACAGACAGACAGACAGAGAGACACATCCGTCGTTTGGGACGGAACACGTAGCTCGGCCAATACGGCTGCGACGCGTGGAGTCTCTGCTCTGCCACGGGCGGCCTGGGTCCGCATTCTGACATCTCCCCGGCAGATTACTTTTGTATTGGCATGTGCAAATTAACTTCTTCGTGCAATTTTTTTATTTACAACTTAGACCGACTTCAACAACACGAGGCCAGACGCTGGCATGCATTCGCGAATCGGCGGTGAGGAGGTCGCAGCTCTAGATCACGGTGGCCGCGGCGCAGGGAAAGGAGGGAGCAGGTGGCCGCCGGCCGTTCGAGGAAGAGAAAGGGGGTAATTTGCGGGAGGACGAGGCAAAATGCCTTCACTCTTTGCGCGTCCTGTTGGAGCGTGTTTTAAAACACTGTGTACAACGCATTTTTTTTTTGCGCTTGCAATATTTTGTTGAAGTCGGTCTTATATTCACACACTCCTGCATGTCTCTCCCTCTCACTCCCCTCCCCCACACACACACGCAACAACTTGCGGCCCATATTACAAATTTGCACAGCTGCGCCAAGAGGTTGGTTTGCATTAGATATGTTTTCATTTGTATTTAATTTTGGACAATCACCGTTGTAGCATACTACTCCCTCCGTCTCGCAAAGATTGTTCGTCTAGAGAAATTTAAGACATGTTAGTAGTTATGAAAAATGACCCTATTGCCCATAATTAATCATGCATTGCAACTTGAAATGAGACATCAAATAAGCATTTTATTGCCTCCATGCATTTCTCAATGCAATATTTTCTTGGTACTTGGTGTTAGTTGCATGAAGATGAAGCTCACACTGAGATGATCAAAATGAACATATGGATCACATGGTCAAAATGAGGATTTATATTAAAAAAAAATTGGCTTCAACATTGTCTGTTGTGTTGATAAGTAAAAGTGGCAATTTTGGTTGATACAGCGAAGCTAACCGGTTTGACCGGCCTATCAAAGTGGTCTACCTGGTAATTGGGCCTGTGGCTAATCCAGTAGTGCAAACATGTCATACATGTCCTCCAATCGGTAAGACCAGTCCGGTAATTTGGACTTCACCATTGTATAGATCTCATCGAGACGACCAGAATGCATATGTGGAACTTTCAATTTGGTGCCTCGATGAGAGAGTTATGGCTCTAGCAAGATTCAGTCTTATACTGACAGGTGTGACCGGTCAGGACGGGCAGTTTGACCAATTTGCCCAGATCTGAGTTAGGAGTTGTATTTTGACACGAAATTTGTATAACTTTTGACTCCTAGTGACCAAGATCTCCCACCCTATAAAACTAAAAGGTCACGATAGATTGAGAGCAACACAATCGAATCAAACAAATATGCATTTACTTTTTTATCTCCTAGACCCTAAACCTCTCTTCCAACCTTCATGATATTCGTCTACTGATCTTCACAACCAAATATGGAATCCTAATGCTCATTGGTCGTTCTTGGCCAGGTAGTTGCATTTATTATCCCTTTGTTGGTTTGCTCATAAACCTAGCCACCCTCCATCACGTAAGTGTGGTAGTTTTCCCCTCAAACGATCGATCTAAACATAACCTGAGAAAACCATTATGACCGACATGCTAGACCGATGTGACCGATCTGGAGATCTTGGCCACTAGGAGTCAAAAGTTATACACCTAAAAGATTCTAGCTATTCGACCAGTTATCTCAACTATCTATGTTGCACAACATACTACTAGAGTGGAGGTTACAACTACTTTTTCAGCACTATATGCAGATGCTAATAATCCTGATTTGGCTATGCATACTTCTAACACAAACCTATCTATGTTGCACAACATACTACTAGAGTGGAGGTTACACCTACTTTCTCAGCACTATATGCAAATGCTAAAAATCATGATTTGGCTCTGCATACTTCTAACACAAACGCACCTCTAGAGTTTAAATGATGCTTGGTATGCTGAAATTGCTAACATTAAGACAAACTTGGCTACATTGATAAGGAAGAGATCTGAACTTAAGAAGCTTATTCACTCATCACTTGATAATGAAAAAAAGAATGATTCAGATTTGAACAATGGTTCAGTTAGTAAAACAACTGAGCCTAATTAATATATATCATGAATATGTTACATCAATGAGTCAAGCCTAGTGGTAAAGTAACTTGTTAATTAAAACAAAATAACAGTACTTGATTTTTGTAAAAAGCCTCTAGACTAGTGATTAGGGCACATGAGTAGCACCTAGTGATTCGACTCCCTGTGGGAAAGAATAAAAGGGTGTGAAATAAAAATATATATGAAAAAGGTAAAGGTTTCTCCTACTGAATTCGGTGAAAAAACAATACTTGATTTTTTCCTAATAAAAGAAAAGGTGTCATACATTTTTATTTTCTCCTAATAAAAGGAAAGGTGTCATACAATTTTCTTAGCTAGCTTGTAACATCCCAGATTTTTCCAGAATGTTAATGTTTGCAAAATTTTGAATTTCAAAAAATTTGTTGCAATTGCTTATTTAAATTTATAAGATTGTCTTTTTTGACCCTTCTCTAATTCTTAGATTTATTTTGAGCAACAATATAAATTTAGGATTTGTAAGATGTTAGTGTGATTATTTTGGAGTTATTGGATTTTATTTGAGTAGAATTCAAATTAGAATTTAAATTCAGATTTTTTCCCGTTATATATGAGGAACATACCCATTTCATTATTTTTTAGAATCACACAGTACAACGCAGACGCTCACAACACGCACGCACACTCACCCCTATGAATACACATACGCAAACCCTACCCCTATGAGCACCTACGAAGGACTGAGCACCGGCAGATTTGGAGATTCCCGAAGTCACCATTGGCACCTCGCCGTCGACGGGAACGTCGCTTACCACTTAACGCATAACGCCGATAAATCCTGGAAAATGGTGCGAGCACCAGGATTTGAACCCTGGTGGGTATCGTCCCATTGGATCGTCCTACCATTGGACTACAAGCCCAATCACAATTTAAATTCAGATTTGAATTGTATTTATAAGTATATATAAGGTGACCTCTATCCTCAGCTCGGCCTAACCCTCTCTATGACCCAGGCCGCTAAGTTGGCCAGAGGTCTTTAAACTCGTGGTTGAGTTCGTCGGCCTCCCTAATCTTCCGCCGACCCACCTAGTTCCGACCCGCCTACCACATGATGGGCTAAAATGATTAATAAATAGGGACAGAGGGAGTATAAGATATTGGAGACCGCGTGTCGTATGGACCTCCCTGGGCCCACTACCCCGGTGGGTACCAGGACCGACTACTCGGTGGGCCCCTGGGACTACCCGGCTTGCGCTACACGGCATCTGAAGGCGTGGAGCACAAGGACTACACAGGAGTAGTACTCGGTTAGGAAGCTGTACATGTTCCGCACTGTATAGAGGACTCCTAGACGTACTCGACTAGTACTCTCTTCCTACTCCGACTTGTAACCCTGCCTCCCGACTATATAAGGCGAGGCGGGGATCGATCCCCCTCATCCAATCTCCTCTCATACAACTCACGGCGCATAATTGCACCATCGTGTAATCGTGCCCTATCAATCCAGAGCTACGCAGCATACAGGACGTAGGGTATTACGCACCTCGCGGCCGAACCTCGTCTAAATTGTGTGCCACGTGTCTCTTCCTTCGAGTTACCGATCTCGGCGAGTCACATTCATCTACTTCGGGTACTCCCCGTAGTAGGTTGCCGGTCTAAAACACCGACACCGGCGCGCGCCGGTAGGGGCTCTCGCTCGAGATCACATGGCGAACTCAACGGCTTCCGTTCACATCAAGCCAACCGTCGCCTTCAACCGCGGCGACACCTTCGTCTTCGGTGCTCCGGGTCCGCACCGCCGATGGCGCGGGCTCCTTCCGCCGCCGCCCGACCATGCGGCCCAACCCGAGGACGGGCCTCGTGACGCTTCCCGAGGTCGTCACGGGCGAACTCGCCGGCAAGTTCGGCGAAATTTCGCTCTTCAACCGTCACGGCGACTTCGAGCTCGAGTCCGTCTCCAACTCGAACCCGACGTCGCCATGGGCCATCGCATGCGAGCCGGGCCGCTCGGCCATCGCGGCGGTCCCTTCACCACGCCGGCGCTCCGCGCGTGGCCCCCGCGTCCTCGGCGGGCCCGCACGGGGGGCTCCTACACCACGCCGGCCGGCAAGGAGCCCGTAACCGAGTACAACTCGGACTCCGACGCCGTCCCCGACCACATCTCAGACTCCAGCCCTCTCTCCGAGTTCTACTCGAACCCGGACTACGAGTTCGACTTTGGGTCGGACCCTGAGGAGCTCGAGTCCGAAGATGACTCCTCTGAGCTTCCCTTGTCAGGGCCAGCCTCTGGGCTGGTTATAAAATCGACGCCGACCGGAAGATACGCCTACTGTCTAGAAGTCCGCAAGCTCGAGAACAAATTCTATGGTCTCGAGTTCCATCACATCGTCCGCGACAACAACGTTGCAGCGGACGTCCTCTCGAAGCTTGGATCCACCCGCGCACAAGTACCCGCGGGCGTCTTCGTCCATGAGCTTCACGCGCCATCCATCCCGGAGCCGGCGCCACCGACCACTGTACCGGCTCATCCACCACCGGGCGGGGAGGTCATGATGATCGACGTGGACCGGAGGCAACCCTTCATCGACTACCTCGGCGAGCGAAGGTCCCCTCCGACAAGAACGCAGCCGAACAACTCGTCCGCCGCGCCAAATCTTACGTCCTCGTCGGTGACAAGCTTTACAAGCGGGGCGCATCTTCTGGAGTACTCATGAAGTGCGTCCCCCGTGAAGAAGGCAAGGACATCTTGGAGGAGATCCACAAGGGCGTCTGTGGCAACCATGCGTCTTCACGCACGCTGGTCAGCAAGGCCTTCCGGCGAGCTTTCTACTGGCCCACAGCCCTGGGCGACGCCGAAGAACTCGTCAGAAGGTGCCAAGGATGTCAGTTCTTCGCCAAGCAGCAACACGTCCCAGCCTACAAGCTAGTCACCATACCACCAACCTGGCCCTTTGCCTGCTGGGGGCTCGACATGATCGGGCCACTGCCAACCGCGCCGGGAGGATTCAACGGGGTTCCGGTGGCTATCGACAAGTTCACCAAGTGGATCGAGGTCAAGCCGGTCACATGCCCCAAGGCGACAGAGTACTCGACTTCCCGGATGAACTCGTACACCGCTACGGGCTACCCCACCGCATCATCACGGACACCGGGGTCCAACTTCAACAACCACCGGCTTCGGGAGTACCGCGAGAACAGCGGCATCGACGTCAGATACGTCTCAGTCGCCCATCCACGGGCCAACAGACAAGTCGAGCGCGCCAATGAGATGGTGCTCGACGCCCTCAAGAAGCGGCTACACGACGCTGCTAACTCAAAAGGGGGCAAGTGGATCAAGGAACTACCCAACGCACTGCGGGGGCCGCGGACTCAACCATCCAAGACAACGGGGCAATCCCCCTACTTCTCGGTCTACGGCTGCGAAGCCATCCTCCCCGCCGACGTCATATGGAACTCGCCGGCGGTGGAGCACTACGACGAAGGCGTCTCGGAAGACGACGGACGAGTTGATATCGACGACCTCGAAGAAGCTCGGCCGCGCCGCCCTCGTCCAATCGGCAAGGTACCCGGAGGGTATCCGACGCTATCATGATCGCAACGTCAAGGAACGCTCCTTCAACGTTGGAGATCTTGTCCTCCGCCGTATCCGAACACGGAAGGACTCCACAAGCTCGGCTCCCCCTGGGAAGGCCCCTTCACCGTGGCTAAGGTAACCGGGCCGGGCTCCTACCGCCTCCAAACACTTGAAGGCGAAGACGTCAGCAACTCGTGGAACGTCGACCAACTCTGTCGATTCTACGCCTAGTCTACACGACTACTCCGGGGTTCAAGTCTACACGACTACATCAACACCCCTTGCCGCAAGTGACCCCCCAGGTCCCGGCTTCAAGTCTCCGGACTACTCTCCTCCAGGGTCCAGCCCGCGCGGCTACCTACGGACCCTGGGCTGCGACGAGCGTCAAGGACTCTAGCAGCGGTGTACCAAGAGACCACACTCCAAGATCCAGCCTGCGCGGCTACCTACGGATCTGCGATCCAGCCTACACGGCTACCTACGGATCACCGGTACCGCAAGCGGCTACCCGCTCCGGCGCCACTTAGCCGTAAGCGGCCTCCGGTCCGGGCGACTACTTGTAACTACGGCCCCGGCCACCCGAGTGTGTACTTCTTCAGTAATAAAGCTTGATTGTTCATCAACTTGTTTACTGTTCTGCTCCCTGCGACGGGACTACTAAAGCCGAGTACTACTACTCGCACCTACTCCACGATGGGCGCTCCGCACTCTGAGATCGCGGTTACGAGTACTCATTGCTGGAACACTTCATTTCATTGATACATGAATAATTCATTACAAGTGTTTTTGTACAACTGTGGCTACTAGCTACCTACGCAGGGCTACTGGAGGTTCAGCTTTTCGGCTACCTGCTCCGCGATGGGAGCCATCTGCTCCAACGGCTCGCGTCATCGCTCATCCGAGCAGTTGGCGGCTACCCCGCCGGCGACCACCTCCACTGGAGCCTTCGGGAAGTACGACTTCATGAAGGCCAGGACTTGCTTCGGGATCGACTTGGCCATGTGCTTGACGTAGCGGCCGGCCGGCTTGGTGCCTCACGAAGTCGATGCCGCCGAGGGGCGATCTTGGGGCCGCCCGGTGCGGCACCGAAGCCTCGCGATCGGGAGAGCAGCCTCTTCAAGGTCCTTTAGCCGGGCCGGAGCGCCTCGCGATCTTCATTCAACTTCGCAAAGATTTGTAGCGAGGTTGACGAGATCTCTGTCGAGAGGCAATCCGCGGCTCCATGTGCTTCTCGCACTCGAAGGCGAGCTCCTTGTAGTCGAGCTCAAGTACCTGGCGGGCTTCTTGCTCCCGGTAGAAGAGGTTCTTCATGCTGACCTCCGAGGCCTTCAGCTGCTCTACCTGGTCCTCGAGTTCTGCAACATGGAAACACAACAATGGGTCAGAGGCTTGACGACTTCCAACAAGTACCCGACAAGTCAAGGGACATACCTTTATTCTTGTTGCGGAGGCCTTTGTTCTTCCGCACCAACTCGTCGCCCTTCGCCTGCAGCTCCATCACGTCGTTGTGGTACTTGGCGAAGGCGGCATCGAGTTTCGACTGCATGGCGCCGCGTGCTTCCGCGACTTCACGAGTCGCTCCTCCGGGGCCTCGGCTCGGAGTACGGTGTCGCCGTAACCTTGCAGCAGATTCGACTTCTCGCGGGATCGCTCCGCGACGTCCTGCACAAGACAAGCTCAAGTCAAGAAAGAGTACTCAACGCAAAGGATTGACTACTCGGGAGGCCACGGCTACGTACCTTCATCCACTGTTCGGCTCGCCGCATCGCCTCCGTGTCTTTGCGCCACCATCGCCGGCTCTACGAGGTCGTCGGCCAGAAGTTCAATCCCGCCGCGGCTACTCGACGTAGCCTCCGTCATCGGCGCAGACCGGATGGGCTCCGCGTCTTGGATCTCGGGGGAGCGGATAGCCACCTCCAGGGCAACCCCTGGCGACGTGGTGACCGCCTCTCCCCCGGTGGACTTCTCGACGACTTCCACCACGGGCTCGGGGGCTCCTTCTGCAGCCTCTGGGACCTCTGGCGTCAACTGCTGCATGGGCACCCCTGCAGGGATCTCACCTCCTTCAGCGCCTGCCAGCAAACGACACGCGCATCAGTGCTTACGACTACTCGTCCTGGAGCTCAACAACTTCAAGAAGGGTACTCACCTTCGATTACGACCGCCTCTGGCAGCGGCGCTTCGGTAGCCGGGGGCTCGGTCGCGGCTTGGGCTCTGGGAGCGGCCTCCTCGACGGGCGGCGCAGCTTCTTTCGCCTCCGCTGTCGAGGGCTCTTCCCCATCCCAGCTTAGATCGGTGGATTTTCTGCAGAAGTGTTCACAGAAGGTCGTCAGGCACTCATCGACTACTGCAGCTAGTACTACTCGTAAGGACATGGTACTTACAAGCTCGACCGGACGATGGTCACGGCTGAAGCGCCGAGGATGCTGGCAATATCAACCAGTCCACCCTCGGCGGGCGCCTCCTCCTCCGCCTCTTCGGCTACTGCCTCTTCCACGGCGGCGGCGGCCGGCGCACCCTCACCTTCCGCTCCCGAGGTCACCATCTCTTCAACGGTGGCGGCCACGAGTCCTCTGCTCTCCACCGCGGGGGCGGGGGGGGCGCTCCACCGCACCGGGGAGTTCCTCGACAGTGGGGGCTGGACTTCGGCTTTCAGCCGGTTCCCCCACTGTGTCCCACACGCCCTCGTCGCCCTCTTCGACGGGCTCCGTTGGCGGCACCTCCTGCACACAAAGGAAGACTACTCGTCAGCAATGTACTCGAACAGCGGGTACTCGACTACTCTGCTCAAGATGACTTACCTCCGGAGGTGTGGTTTCTGAGACCTTCATTTTCTTCGCCACCCGCTTCTTGGTGGGGTTGCGCGGCTTCCGTGGCGGCGCAGCAAGGCTAGCCGGAGGGTCTTGAACAAGTGGTACATGAGGCAAGCCCGGACGGCTAAACCTCGACCGCAGCTGGAAGCGGTCCTGGAGAGTCTCTTCGTCTTCGTCGTCGGAGGTATCCTCCACGATGACGGTGTCGTCGCCTTCGCCGACTTCGCGGCGCTCCTTCACCTTCCCCTCCGCCGGGATCTCGATCCCGCTCGGTGGCGGCTGCGGCTCGGAGACGAACCGCTTCACATCATCCTGCGCACAGACACAAGGCGTCAGCAACTTCACTACGAGTACTCACTACTCGACGAGGGGGGTACGACTACTCACCTCGTTGGGCGGGCGCGCGGCGGAGTACTCCTCGACCGGACACGCCGTGTACGGCGGCATGTCCTTGAAGATCCTCGACAACCTTTCGACGATGTCGTTGTCGTCCAGCTCGCCTCCCGGCATCCGCGATGTGTCGTCGTCGCCGGTGTACTCGAAGCCCATCGTATCCCGCGCCATCAGCGGCTGGATCCTGCGCTTCATGAAACTGAAGGCCACGTGCTCGGCCCTCAGTCCCGCATCCTTGAGAGTCTTGATGCGTGCTAGCGCCCCGGGAGCCGGATCCCCTCTTGCATGGTGGGCTCCGTGTTCCACCAATCTTGGTGCCCGGGCCGCCGTCCGCTCGGCTTCGGTAGTTCGAGATGGTGGTTCGTGATGTAGAACCATCTCGTCTTCCAGTCGGTGTTGGAGTCCACGAGCTTGTACGCTAGGTACGCTCCGCGCGCGTCCTCCCCGCCCGGATTCCGCCCCTCCGACTACTCTAGGGTTGGAGGCGCCGGGTCGCGGCTTGACACGGAAGAACTTCCGGAAGAGCACCCAGTGCGGCTTGATCCCCAGGAAGGCTTCGCATAAGTGGACGAAGACAGACGTATGGAAGATGCCGTTGGGGTTCAGATTGAGGTACTCGATGCCGTAGTACCTGAGCAGCCCCTTGAAGAAGTCGCTTGCTGGGAGCGCAAGACCGCGCTCCACGAAGCGCGAGAACATCGGGATCTCGTCTTCGGCTTTCTCCATTGGATAAGGATCTCCTGCGGCGGATCTCCACATGTCGATTTCCTTCTCCCTGATGAACCCGCTGTTCTACAGGGTCAGCAGGTCCTCCGTCTTGACCTTCGATTTCTTCCACTCGCGGCTTGGATCAGCGCACGGTGGAGACAGAGGCGGCGCTGCTCTAGTGGCGGCCGCGGCGGCCTCTGCACGGCCTCTCTTCTTCCCGCCGGCCTTGGACGTCTTCGACGGCGACGGCTTCATTCTCCAAGTGCAAGGAGTTTTCACTCGCATCCGCTCGGGGGCTACCCTAAAGGCTTCGGGTGGCGATGCGCTCAGATCTACTACGGCGGCAGCGGGGCACGCCGGGAGTGGACCTACTTCAAGATTCAAGTGAAGATGACCGCGGCTCACTTGGGTGAAAAACCCCTAAGGGTTTTGGCTCTTATTTATAAGCCAAATCGCCTCCGCAACGGCGGCCGGATAAGTCCACGCGCGGGCGACTCGGCCGGCCGCGCGTGACTCTTCGTATTCTACTAGTCGACGCGCCTCACCTCGGGGGCTCGGCTACTTCTACTCGACTACCTGGGACGCGGCTAGTCTCAAGAGCATCTCAGGACACATTCTCCAAGAAGACCCTTCAATTCGAGAGGAAGTACTCGACTCAAGGCTCGGGGGCTCCGTGCCACGTGTTCTTCGGTTTTTTCTCTCCGGATTTTTCGGGATTATCTTGCCAAGATTTCAGATGGACCCTAAGCCAGAGCCCGCGGCTCGAGGCTCGGGGGCTACTCCATGTGGAGTACGGTTCTGCAAATCGCACCTCCACGACGGCTCCGGCCTCAAGACAAGACAGGCATTTCTTGAGGACCTTCGAAGGCAGATTTCAAGGACGCTTGGGACTACTCGAGAAGACTTCAAGATTGCTCAAACATCAGCTGGAGTACATTCCAGCCTCGGGATGCTTCGACTACTCTTGAGGACTTTTGACTTGTAGCGCTCAGGGACGCTTGAGGACTACTCGTTAAGGCCGTCAAGACTACTTGAAGCTATCCTTCTCGACTACAAAGTACTCGGGGGCTTGTCGTATGGACCTCCCTGGGCCCACTACCCCGGTGGGTACCAGGACCGACTACTCGGTGGGCCCCTGGGACTACCCGGCTTGCGCTACACGGCATCTGAAGGCGTGGAGCACAAGGACTACACAGGAGTAGTACTCGGTTAGGAAGCTGTACATGTTCCGCACTGTATAGAGGACTCCTAGACGTACTCGACTAGTACTCTCTTCCTACTCCGACTTGTAACCCTGCCTCCCGGACTATATAAGGCGAGGCGGGGATCGATCCCCTCATCCAATCTCCTCTCATACAACTCACGGCGCATAATTGCACCATCGTGTAATCGTGCCCTATCAATCCAGAGCTACGCAGCATACAGGACGTAGGGTATTACGCACCTCGCGGCCCGAACCTGTCTAAATTGTGTGCCACGTGTCTCTTCCTTCGAGTTACCGATCTCGGCGAGTCACATTCATCTACTTCGGGTACTCCCCGTAGTAGGTTGCCGGTCTAAAACACCGACACCGCCATATTCTGGTTTAACCACTAAAAAACATTAGTAAAAAACTCGCTATATATATGAAAATAAGTTGATATACATTATTATAAAACGTGATTTCCTCAAAAACCCTACTTAGCCATATGTACTAATACAGCTGCTCTCTTTGACCATTCCACCACCTTGACCTGCACCAAGATCACAAGCAGTGCTTAAATACATGAGATTTGAGACAAGAAAAACAATTCAAAAGTACACTAATTTGCTTTTATTTAAAGATGGAGGGAGTATGTGTTGTATAGAAAAGGGTGGTAAAAAAGCAGCCACGCACTCCACAGTGTAACTTTATTTAAAGTAAGTAGTAAGGGGCAAATAATTAATCAAAGTGAGCAACTTTATCTAGATCATTACTCTATATATATAAGCAAGCAAATAAAGGTAATCATATTATATATAGTTATATTATTACCAGAAGTAGTCCCATCGTGGATTGATCTTTGACATGCGGTTCACCCCATATGGGTACTCAGCCTCGGCACGGCGGGCATTGCGGAAAGCGCAGCACCCACACGAGTAGACGGCGATGAGCACGACGAGGACGACGACGTTGAGGATGGTGATGTTGTGCCAGTGCCGGCGCACCTGCTCCAGCACTCCGGCCTTGCACGAGTCGCACTGGTAGCAGAGGATGCCGGGGGCATTGTTCCACCGGTAGCAGTCCTCGTCCTGCGGCTCCACGGGCACGCCGCCCTGGTTGTACGTGCAGGATGTGGGTGGCTTGCAGCATCCCGACTGTATCGGCGTCAGGCTGTGCTGCATGTAGTCGAGCGGCGTCCAGGCGGCGATCTTGGGGCAGGCTCTCGACCCAACCACGCATGCCAGCGCCGGCCGCCAGTAGCGCTCCACCTGCACGCGCTTCTGCAGCCAGGCCGAGTAGTCCGTGACCCGGAACTCCTGGTATGGCCTGCCGGGGACTTGCCGGCCGCCGCCGCCCGCCGTGACGGCCATGCCGAAGACGGTGACCCCGAGCAGGGCAACGACGAGGAGCAGCATGGCCAGCAGGTACAGCCACAGCGCCCATGTCACGTGGTAGCACGCGCCGATGAAGCCGGCTAGGGAGACGAGGAGGACGACGAACCCGATAGCCAGGAGCGGCGCCTGCAGCGCGGATTCGCATGTCGCCGCCGAGCCGTGCGCCAGCCACAGCCCTGCGCCGATGATGGGGATGGAGGCTAGGAGCGTCACCAGATTGAGGTACCCGATCACCGTGTTGCTCACACGGTGAGGGTATGGGTGTGAGTGTGAGTGCATCATATCTGGCCGCCTAGCTCTAGCTTCTTGTTGGTGGTGATGTGCGCTAGCTGCTGCTGCTTATATCCTCCTCCGTCCTCCGTCCCCTCAGATCAGACCTGCTAGCTATCTAGGTGTGCTTGCGCTTATATCCCTGCTCCTTTGTTGCTTTGCTTTTAGTGCTTTTCTTTGAGCTTGCGTGAACCCCGGGCCTCCGCTGTGTGCGTGAGCTGGAAATCGATCTATCTTGTAGGGCAGCAGCTACCAGCTTTTCCTAACCAAACTCTCACTTTAGTTTTGGATTAGTACGTACGTGTACGTACGTACATACATACTCCTGTCCCACAAAGAGTGACCCTTTGGTCTTGTCCTAAGTCAAAGTGTCTTATATTTGACCAAGTTCATACAAAAATTTATCATGATTTTGACGTCTACCAAGTTTCATTATATTTATTATAAAATATATTTTCATAGCATATATATATATATATATATATATATTTAGTGTTATAAGCATTGATACTTTCATTACAAATTTGGCCAGACTTCAAATAGTTTGTATCATGGACTGGAATCTGTTTTTTCATGTTTTCTGCCTGGGCGGGTTCCTTTAATTATATACCTAATTCTCTGAAATTGAAATGTAAAAGCATATATCACCATATATAACATATAGTGGATTAATATATATGACTAGTACACACAACACTTAATCAGTCATCATATATATCTATATAATACTCCCTCGTTTCAAATCACAGTTGTTTAACTTTTTCAACCTCTAATTTGCCCGCTCATCTTATTTGAAAATCTATGCAAACATTGTCAAATTTAAATCATTATTGAAGAACTTTCATTTATAGAGTAAATCAAACAAGAAATATGATATTTTGCATAATTTTTTGAATAAGACAAATGATCCAATTCAAAGACAAAAAAAAATCAAACGAACTGTAATTTGAAACAGAGGCAATAATAGTTAGCTAGGGCAACTAACACACATATATAAATGCGTGACGAGTTCTGAAAATTTGCATGAAATATCCTCGGATTCCTACCTGCAATCACGGGATTTTAATTGATTCTTAATCATTAAGGAACGGGATGCACCTATAGGACATGCATGATCTGGATTAAGGAAAAGAGGCAACGCGGGGGACCGACCCCCTGACAGGCTTCTTTTTGATTGCTTGATGGGCGTGCGCGGGCATTGGTAAGTAAAGTAGATTATATATATGTAATTTTTCTTGTCAATTCGACAAGCTTTTTCAGCTTGCTCGACAGGGCTAAAGGTAGTGTGCCCACGATGGGTGTGCTAAACGGCCCTCGAATTTAGTTATCTATCTTATAACTATAAATATCGAATGATTTGAAAAACGTTCACCTTACCCCTCACGTTGGATCCGCATGTCATCTAATTGGAGGGCTGAAAAGTGGGTAGACACATAGAAATCACAATTTGGGGAGTGTTTCTGCCCCAAATCTAATTAATTATTTTGTCACCGAAGCGCGTGTGTACCCACCAGATGTACCCGTTGGGCTCAATTTTTCGGTGGTGTCACCCCCATCCATTTCCTCCATCCTTTTCCCGCTGGCGCATGCGCTGCCGGACACCTGGACCCCTCCTCCGCTGGCTCGAGACGCCCCGTGGGTTCTCGCCCCCATCCGACACTGTCTGTGTGACCTTCGCGCTCACCCCGACCCAAGTCGGCCTCGGGCTGGGCTCGCTTGGCTTATCAGCCACCAGCCAACACTACTTTTCTCTCACAACAAACCAGCCACTAGCAACCGGCCCGGCGGACTCTTCTCTCGAGAAGAGACCAAAGACCCGCCCATCGCCCACCGGCCAACCGAACAGGCTGTACACCATCGGCAAGGTGCTTGTGCGCGAGCACCTCCTCGGTGGCGGCTGGCTGGGCCTCAGCAGCCGCGTGGGAGCACCTGGACAGCTGCAACGACGCCTCTTCCTCAAGAACATGGGTCCTGGGAGTTCACCATCGCAGACCTGCTTGGTTTTTCTAACCGTGATTGCGACTACGCACACACTCCCCGCCGCTGCACCTGTCCATGCTCGCATCCTCTTGGATCCTCAATGGAGTGTGAGTTCACAGAGCCACCGACGAGGGCAGAAGTGGAGATACCGAATGCTGTAGAAGTGGCACCCGTGATGCCTACTCCCCCTCTCTTGACTATCACATTCGCTCGACGAAATTGCTCGGTTGCGCGGCCAGCCCTGGATAGAGTGCCGACTGCCGCAACCGCAAGTTTGATGTTTTTTACGGTACCTAGATGTTGGGGGCACCCTGGATCAAACGTGATGTGTGGGCTACTGTGGCCACAAGTTTGGCAGCACTTGGCTCTTCACAAATGCTCTGTCGGGCCATCATCGAGTACATCATCTTCTCATGTGACAACACCAGATGAGGCATTGGTTTCCTAAGATTTAATCCTCTCGTGCTCTGTGGGTTGCACCTTCCTGCGTGCGTTGTGCCACTACCCCCAATGCCCGCACAAATGTGCCTGTGTTGGTCAACGCAGAGAAGGATGGCTGCTCAGTGACGGTGTCTCCCTGTATGTTGTACTTGTGGAGGAACACACAGGGGAGATTGGAAAAAATAAACATGTTTTTTAGGCGACATGAGGTGTGAACCCCTACTGATTATAATTATATTGAAAAAAGGAGGATACAAAGAGAGTATGTAGACTCAAGAAACAAAGAAAGAAACAAAAGAAAATGAAGATTAAGATTACAAGTAAGCTTCTATCCGTACTTTCATTTGTGATTGGACAACCCTCTTTGCCCTGAGCACAACCCAGGCAAATTCCAAATTAAAATGATCCTTGACTAAAATCAGGTTAGTCTGAATGCCCTTAAAAATGAGATCATTTCTCGCCATCCAAATGCACCAGCTCATTATGATAATGATATCCATGAAGAAAACAACATTTAGTTGAAATCTGAAGGAGGAAAGAATATCCAAGGGATCACCCGGCTGAATGAACAAGTGTAGCACATTCCAACAAGCTTGTGCAAAGGGGCAGTCTATAAAGAGATGGGACAAAGTCTCTTTAACTTGGGCAGAGAACATAACACAGTTATATGACAACAAATCTTGATTTCTTCTTCTCAGAATATTTCGGGTGCTAAGCCTATCTTCAGTAAGAGCAAAAAAAATACCTTATGCTTCTTTTGAGCTGCTGACTTCCATAGCCATCTGAAGATTGGATGTACTATTCTATGTCCAATGAGTTGCTTGTAAGCTTTAGATGATGAAAACCAAGGGGATCCCCAATATAGGTCCAAATGTTTTAGCAAATTGCAGCTCCATTTGTCTCTCTCTCCGCCTAATTTGATTCTATATCGGTTTGGATAGAAATTAAATACAAACATACTAGATAAAGTTTCTGTTCAATAGGATATGAATGAAATTAGCTTGTGTTCTAGTTAAGCTTCTTTTCTGTAAACCCATGGCTCTTGAAATTAGTATTGTTCTGTTAGAGAAATGTGTAGGATCTGTCTTTCGAATGGCATACCCTTAGCATACCTGCTGACATCCACAAAATTAATATGACTACTGATTATTTTGCTTTATTCATGCTGAAATTCTCTTCATAATATAAATAATCAGTCAAGTACTTCAGCTATGAAAGTCTGATTATTTAAATGTGTTATGTAAATTCAACTTCATAATTTGCAATAATATGCAACCTTGTACCTTACACGGTTCGTGCTCTCATGATGGTTCTCTTGTGTCTTTCTATATCCATGACTTCTTGCTTGGACATAATTTACTGTTGATTTTGATCTTCTGCTCATTTTGTTAACCTATGCATGAAGCAGTAAATGGATAGGGCAAGGTCTTGTGAGATTGGTATTTTTAAGATGGCAGCCGATTTACTACAGATGTTTAATCTCGTATATGTGTTCAGGTTGACACTCTTGCCACTTGTTGAACCGAATTATTTATAGGATTACAAATATCATTATTCTGATTTCCTCCCATCTCCTTTTCAATATTAACATTGCATTTGTCTGTTAACAATCGTGACACTATCTTCTTTTAGGATGTACATGATGTTATTATGGGAAAAGAAAAAACATTGGAGGAATCTACTCCTGAATATGAGAAGCTTAAAAATACATATTTGAGCTATAAAATCATTTAGCAGAGAAGCGGAGAGAAGCATACCATCTTGTGAAAAGGCACAGGTATATGTTGACTAGTTTATTGAGTTTCTTCATATTTAAAATACCTTGCAGTTTTTTATCATTGTGAGATAGGTTTGAACAAATTCAAAAAATTAGTTTCAGTAAACCAAAATGCTATGTGTTTTAGTTTTTCAAAAATAAAGAGGCAACTGACAAATATCGTGCTCGATGATTTTCTGTTACTCAAAATGCACTTTTCCTGTCAGAAATTACTTCATATATGTACAGTGTTGATATAATCTGAAGGGGGGACTCAAAAAAATCATAATTATTATTCGGATTTACCTGTTCAGCAATACGGAGGGGGGAATAAAAAACATTATTATTATTCAGATTTACCTGTTCACCAAACATCAAATAACACACAAGACACAACTTTTGGTTTTAGGTTTCTAACTCGTATCTTCGGCGCTTGTAGAATTTTTGTCTTTTGACACTATCACAGCTGAATGAGTTCCCAACATTTTCAGGGTGTACGGAAAGTCAATTGGTATGTTGATAGTGGTCTCAACTGCAGAAGCTGAAGGCATTAGTGTTGTATGGCGAGCTGCTGGCATTTTCAGAAGACAGTCTTTTGGAGGGCAATAGATCTATGTCCCAACTGAGTGAAACTTTTCCTATGCCTAAAGATTTTGATGATGGGGCATCCTAGAACTCTATAGTAGCAAGTGTTCTGATGGAAACTCTTTCCACAATTTCAATAAATTTGTCTTCAATTAGAATATACTTACCCAGTTAGAACTAATTCAGTCCAATATAATAGTAATGTGGCCTATGCAATTTTCTTGGTTTGAACTATATTTGATTGAGATTTCATGGTCGATTGTCTTACCAAAATGCGTCTATATAATTTCATTGCTTACCCTAGCTCAGTTTTTGGTCAATACAATTGGGACCCTATGAACTTTGATCTTTGTTTCTGAAGTCTGTATTTACTTGGTCAATATAATATTTGAAGATTTATGATGCTTGATCACACAACTTTTGCTTTAACTCAAGTCATTTCGAAGAATTAGTTTTTAAAGAAAGTTTTTTTCGAAATATAATTATCTTTGGTCGAACAAGTATTGTTTTTCGTGAAGTTCTTAAGGTTGAAGTAGTAGCTAGCCCCTGTTGTCCCATCATTCTGCCGCCCAGCTATCTACCATTGTCTTCCGGTGTCCGGTGGGCTAATTTCAGTCCATGATGTTTGTGGTTTCTTTGAGTTTTATATATACTATACTCATAACAGTGTATTTGGAGAAGTTTCAAATTAATTATATGCTAGCTAGGCCACTTACTCTATCCGTGTTTACTTATTTTTTGACACGTGTGTGTCGTACACGCATTTTACTAGTAGACTTCATAAGTTTGTGTAAAAAATGTAATAATAACAATATAATGCCACTTGTTTTTACCATGACACTATTATACATAGGACCTATACTACTAACATGTATACGATTTCTATGTTAGTTTTTTAATTCAAATATTAGTATAGTTCGTAGTATTGTACACCGTAATACACCGTAAAGAAAGCCTGTAGCATATCGTCCTGAGTGTTGCTGTGAGCCAGCCGTCAGGCTCACGACAAAGCTCACTGTCACGTCGTCCTCCGGAGCCATTAGCGCCATGCTTCGTCAGGAGCCGTCCTTGGCTCATGGCACACGTTTGTCGTGAGCTCGAGGGCTGAGAGCTGGCAAAGGTTCTGTTTGCCGACATATTTATACCCTGAGGCCTTTGTCGGAAGCCGCTCACAGCAAAACCTTTCCTGAGGGAATCCAGCCTTTGCCGTGGCTGATTGCGGCCACCAGGGGCGCGTTTGTGAGGGCGGCCCACGGGCTCGGCTGCGCTCGTGGGCTGCAACTCGCCGTGTTTGTGGCCTTGGCCCGCTTGCTGGCCAGGCTCGCGAGAGCCAAAAGAGCCCTCTCGGCCGGCCGCGGGGAAACGCCGTAAACCCTCGTTTCCCCGCGGCCCGAGCTCGTGGCGGCGCGTGCCGGCGATTTTGGGCGGCGGCGGGGGGCTCGCGCGGGCTCGCGGGAGGGTGAAACCTCCTTCGTGCGCGATGGAGCTCGGGCGGGAGGGTGAAACCTTCTTCGCGCCATGGCTTCCGTCTCCCTTTATAAGGGTCGCCACTCCCCACTGCTGTTCTTCTTCCTCTTCTTGCTTCCTCTTCCACCCTGCTCGTGAGAAACCGGCGGTGAGTGCTGGTGCGTGGCGGCGTCCCCCGCTCCGCCCCGAGGTTCGTGGCGGCGTCCCTGCTCCGGCTGCTGCTGGGACTCCGTGGCGGAGATCTGCTTCCTCTTCGTCTCGATCTGTGTCCTCTACTCCCAGATCTGCTTCCTCTTCTTCTCGATTTGCGTCCGCTACCCCTAGATCTGCTTCCTCTTTGTTCGTTTGACCCCGAGGCAAGGTGAAATCGACCCCCTTTCTCATGATTTGCGTTAGGGTTTGTTAGAGATGTGCTGGTTCTTCGCTTGCTGATGATGCGTTAGGGTTTGTTGTACTATGTTGTTGTTGGCGTGATAGGTTTACTACCCATGTTCTTGATTTGGTTCGGTTTCTTGTGTGTACATGTTCTTGATCTATTAGGTTAAGTACCTATGTTGTTGATCTGTTTAATTTTGTTGTCCCGTATTGTTCCTGATCTGTTTTGTGTTGTTCTGCCATATTATTTTCGATCTGTTAGTTGAACTGCCTATGTTGTTCATTTGTTTCTGTTTCTTGTATCATGTTGTTCTTATTTTGGTTAATTGGTCGATGATGTGGTCCAAAGATAGCACCGGGAGGCATCACAAGACTAGATGCACCGTGCTTTTGATATGCATTCATTTCTCATTCATGTTGATGCCTAAGCGAGTGGTACAAATCTGAATTCTTGTTACATTCTTACATGCTTGTAGATGGATCTTTCTTGAGCCGTGACATGCTGTATAGGAAGGCAAACTGCCTTGACTATTGTTATGGTCTCCTTTGTATCCAGTAGGCTGAAAAGGAAAACCCCTGAATCTGAAACCCCCCTGCCTGATCCTATAGCTCTAGCCCCGATTAGGGATGAAAATGAGCAAAGACAGACACGTAACACTAGAAATGATATACCACTCTACGGATTCGAGTATATTTCTATGATTAGGATGAAGAGAGCCGCCTTTTTTGGGTTAGTGAGCACTTTTAGAGACAGGGTCTTGTCTCGATAGAGAAGGAGTGTCAGTGGAGGAGCAGGTTGCCATGTTTTTACATGTTGTAGGGCACAACCAAAGGTATCGGGTTGTCCACCAATCCTTTAGGAGGTCCATCGAAACTGTCCACAAGCATTTCCATCAAGTGTTGTATGCTGTGGGTGAACTTAGGAATGAAATGATAAAGCCGCTAGCACAAGCACTCACCCAAAAATACTTGGAAGCCATAGGTGGAATCCATATTTCAAGGTAAATATATATCTTGGGATCATTGATCAAAGTAAATATCTTACAAACACTGACACAAACTTTTTAGGATGTAATTGGCTTTATAGATGGCACTCATTTCCTAGCAAGGGTTCCTAGGCGCATGCAACAAGCTTTCAGGGGTAGGAAAAAGGATCCCACCCAAAATGTTATGGTGGTTGTGAATTGTGATCTGAAATTCACATATGTCTTGGCTGGCTGGGAGGGTTCAGCCCATGATGCCACTGTTTTGGCAGATGCTGTAGACAGGGTGGATGGCTTCACTGTGCCACAAGGTAATAACACAACACATTTAATACATATTCAATGGCTAATAAACATACACACTCACAGTAGATGTCTTGTGTAGGTAAAATGTTCTTGGTAGATGTTGGGTATGCATGCAAAAGTGGTTTCCTACCTCCCTACAGGGGGGTTAGGTATCATTTATCTGAGTATGGTCCAAGGAACAGGCCCACTAATGCAAGGGAGCTCTACAACCTTAGGCACTCATCACTTAGAGTGACTGTGGAGAGGGCAATAGGAGCACTAAAGGGCAGGTTTAGGATCTTGGACAACAAACCATTCCACAAGTATACCACACAAGTCAAGCTGGTTGTTGCCTGTGCCATTTTGCACAATTGGATCCTAGGTTTTGGCACTGATTCAGTTGTGCCAGCAGAGGAAGGTTTCACAGGGTCCACTGATCCAACCAACCTGCCCCCAGCACATCTGGATCAAGACTCTGCTGACATGACTCAAATAAGGGATGATATTTCCAATGCTATGTGGGAAGGGAGGGGAACAAACACTACTTGATGTATGTTCTTGAATTTAGTTGTTGTACCCTGCTGTGGAACTCATGTGTGTGACATGGTGCTGTAATAACTTGGTGGACAAAGCTGAGACCATTTTTTAATAATGATGTTGTTTTATTTGTGACTTCCTACTTATTTTTGCTTGATGCTTGTGTGCGACTTCCTGGTTTAATAACTCTGCCTATTTGTGCTTGATGCTGTCAGTATTTTTGTTTCATTCCTGCTGTGAATTAGGATGGTGGTCTCTGGTGCATTTGTTGATGAGATGGAGGAGCTCATCAATGGTGGTTCTGCGCCTGTTGTAGCAGCTGGTAGTGCCAGTGATGCTGTCCCTCTAGCACCTGGTGTTGCTGCTGCTCCAGGTGCAGCAATCCCTGCTGATGTTGCTGCTCCTGCTCCTGTGGATGTGGCTGGGGCTGGGGCTGGGGCTTGTGCTGGGGCTGCGAGGGCAATGAGGTGGACTAACAACACCTCTGGCTTTGTGCTTAGGAGGATGGCTGCCCTTGTTAGTGATGGCAGCAGACTTGATAAGGTTTTCAAGGAAAAGGGTGTCAATGCTGTGGCCAAAACTGTTAAGGAGTACTGTGGGGAGACTGTTACCTCCACTCAAGTGTACAACCACTTGAGGAAATGGAGGCAGAAGTGGTCTAGGGTGAGCAAGCTGAAGGACCTTAGTGGTGCTCTCTGGGATGATGACACTCATGCTATCATGCTTGAGCATGAGCACTACCTTGGCCACTGCAAGGTAGCAAATTGATCTATAATCTTTACCTATTGTACCCTCTCGTTCCTTTTCTTAAATCCTATTTGCCCAACCATGCAGGATCATCCCAAAGATGCGAGTTTCTTAACTGCCCTATTAGGTTTTACTCTGAGATGGAGGCTATATTTGCTAATGCCATGGCCACTGGAAAGTTTGCACTTGGGTCTGGTGAAGCCTTAGGACAGAAGCCAGTTGATAGTGTTGCTGGAAAGGCCGATGGCCCTCCTCACACCACTGTCCCTAGTGAACAGGGGGGATAGCAAAGCCACTGAAGTGCTTCCTACCAGCACATCTGTTGCTGGCTCTAAGAGGAAGAGAGGGAACTTCTCTGAGGATGAGATGCTCATGTTGACTAACATGAGTGATGCTGTGAACAATGTAGCAAAAGCTCTTAGGGAGACTGGACCTGCCCATGTTGATGGTAATCTCTACCTTTCGTGATGGAGATGCCCGGATTCACCGAGGAGGCACTAATTGTTGCTTACACCTTCCTCCTTGACAACAAGGCCCAAGGTACGAGTGCTTTGTGAACATGAGTGATGCACATAGGACCCTTTGGCTTAGGACCTTCCCCGGCCAAAAACTACTATGGTTAGTTTGTCTATGTGGTCTTGCCGCACAGAGGGGGTTGAATGTTGAGCAGTATAGATGTGCTCCACCCCCCTAAACCACAGTCTCCTCTTTTGACTACAGATGGGTTCTTTTGATGATGACCTTTTGTGCGCTCTAGGTTGATCTTGTCACACCCGACCTTTTGTTGATGCTAGTTTAGGAGGGTGACTAACCGTAACGCCCGCGTTTTTAGCTCTAAATAAATCACCTATTAAATCATGCGTATTTTCAAAACCGACCCGCCGAGCTCAAAACCTAGCCACCGTTTTTCCTCTCTCTCTCTCTCTCTCTCTCTCGCTTTCCCCGACGCGCGTGCCGCGATTCCCGCCGGCACCGCACCTCGGTCACGCCCCGCGCACCTTCCCAACGCCGCGGTCGGCCACCGGCCGGGAATCCCGCGCCCGCCGCGGTCCCGCCGGCCCGGTCCGCCTCGCCGTCACCGCCGGCCCGAAAATCACGCCGACGCCCGAGAAATTGGAAAAAACCTCACAAAACCCTTCCCCTATTTTCCTAACAACTTTCTCTAATCTTCTAAAACTTTTCTCAATTTCTTTTCCCCTCTTTTCCCATTTTTCTTTTCCCCTTTTTCCTTTTTCCTCTTTTCTTTTTCCCTTCCCTTTCTTTCTTTTCTCTCCCTCCCCTTCCTCCTTTCTTCCTCCCCGCGACCGCCCCGCGCGCCCCGGCGCCGCCGACCGCGCGCCCGGCGCCGCGCACGCCGGCCCCCCCTCCTTCTCCCACACGCCGGACCGCCCCCCCCCCCCCCCGGCCGTCGAAGCGTCTCATCCGCCGGACAAGACACGACCCCGCCGGGACCGCCATTAACTCGAGCCGTCACACCGCGGCGTCGACGCCGCCGGCCGACCCGCCGGCCGGTCCCGCCGGCCTACCGCCTCGCGCCACGGGATTGAAGAGACCCGACGCCCGCTCGACGACCTCCGCCCCTCGCCCGAGCAGTCCGTCGCCCGGCGACCGGACCCGGCCGGCCCCGGCCGCCCGGCCGGCGACCCTCCTCCTCGCCGGGAGAAAATATCTCCCTTCCCGAACCCTCCTCCGCCGCCTATAAATAAGGGCCAGCGGTCCCTCGTCGCACCACCAAGCCACCGCAACCCTCCATTGCCCCGCTGCACAACCACACCGAGCCACCACCGTAGGCCAACACCACCGGTCCGCCGCCACCGCCGATCCGCCTCCCCAAGCTGCCTTGACCCAAGGTGAGTGAGGGGAATCAACCCCCTCGTCGCCCTCCTCCTTTTTCCCTCTCGCCGTTCGCCTCCGTGGCCGGGAGGCCGGCCGGCCGGCGCCGCCCGAGGCCGGCGCGCCGCACCCCCCCCCCCCCCCCTCCTCGTTCCGTCCGGTTCGAAGGGGGGAAGGGGATGGCGCTTTTGCCAGGAACCCCCCGTCTCCCCTTATCCCTTCAAAACCGAGTCCATTCTTCCTAATTCTCTTTATTCCTTCCAAATAAGTCCCCGAGTTAATGGTTAATCAAAGGTTAAACACCGTTATACCCTAGAATAAATTACGAAATGACCCTAACTTAGTTTATATTAGCATAAACACCCTTCTTATCGCGGGTAGGGATGGCTAATAGGTCCCTAACTCCTATACCACCCCCCGTGACCCAACAAGCACGATTAAACCCGTACCTCGCCCCCGCTATTCCCCGGTGGTACACCACCGAACCACCACCCCCTAGGGCTTATATATGCCCCCTCTCCACTCACCTCCCCCTCCCCGAGCTCCGCCGGAACCGTGAGTGCTAACATTGCTTGCTTGTGTGTGTGTATGCCCTAGCCGACGGAGTAGACGGAGTAAGGTACCCCGAGCCGGAGATCGAAGCCGACTACTGCGAGCAGGAGCCCGAGGTCCCGAACGCCGAGCCGGCACTCCCCGAGGACTACGAAGACGGCAAGTTCAACCTCCCCCTTTGATGCATGCTTCTGTCCTAGTTTTATAAATATACCCTATACCCGTTTTATAAATTGCATATTATTTTACCGCAAAACATGGTAGGATAGCCACCCTTGATTGCTATGATTGAACTTTGTTTTGGCCTAAATGAGTGCTTTAAAAATGTGTGAGTGCTTTCAAAATGTGTGAGTGCTTTAAAAATGGGAATGGGATATTTTTGGAAAATGAGTACATAACCGGGTAGACGAGATGGACGTGTGTGTCGGAGTATGGGTGAGCTCGTACCGTGTGGTTGAGCGTGTTGGGAGTTGTCCATCTTGTCGGTTAAGGACCGGGTTGCGTGACATCTCACCTGACCCAAATCATCGTACAACCACTCGACCGTTGTATGTGGCAACGGCTTAGCATAAACCCCACTAGTTAATCTACTTGCCATCTGGTGTGCGGGTGAGCAGCGGGAGACCAAGGAGTAGGGGTACGCTCTGTGTGAGGTACGCCCTGGTTATGTGGGATAACCCCTTGAGTGCTTCCGTGGTGGCTCGTAGTGTTAGCTAAGGTGGGTAATGGCTTTGATAGGATCCGTACCGAAGCACCGAGGTGTCCGTGTGACTCGCACCCTACTTGTGGGTAAAGATGTACAACCTCTCGCAGTGTCAAACCTATTCGAATAGCCGTGTCCACGGTATTGGACGAGTCACGGTGTGGTCACAAAAACTAGTGTTTGGGATGGGATGTTTTCCGGCGTGAGTTGTTTTCTCGGGTGAAGTGTGTGGCCGTGTGCTCGGGCTACGACGGACGGGAAGTCCGGTAGATCCACAAGGGTTTTTCCTAAAAACAACTGAGTCGCTTTGGTTATAGAAATGATTTGCGAAAACCTTTTTGAAATGAACCCCCGCATGTGTAAGTTTGCAAAGTGAATCTTATCCTGATCCTTGTTATACCTTATGCATGATTCTGCTAATAAGCCCCTCCGTGGGTGGGGTTGGATTTGTTGAGTACGTATGTGCTCACCCTTATTTTACTAACTATTTTACAGAGGAGGATCCCGATTACATACCCGAAGACGTTGAGTAGGTCGTGCCCTACACCCAACCGTGCCTGTGTACCGTGGCCCTACCGAAAGCTTCCATGGTGTGGTACTCGAGGAGGCTATGGAAGCCTTTGCTATCGTAGTGTGGTCGCTAGCGTTTGTGTTGTTCATTGTAGCGTTGGCACTACCGTGCCCTTTCCGTAACCGTAATGTAAAAGACCGATTCCACCTCCGTGGTAATAAATGTGCTACCGCCCTCCCGGGACCGGTATTTGTGTCACATTTGGTCACCTCGGATGAGGGGACGCTTCGTGTGTATCGCAGCCGTAGGTTGGCCGTAGGACATGACCCCTAGGATACGAGACCTCCCTCCGGCCCCTCTCTAACCTTTCCTTTGCTAAGCTCACCTTTTCCCAAATCCTTACCTTGATTCTTGCTTGTTCCCGCATGCCTAACCCCGAGTGGAACGGTGGAATTTGCCCCGTCCAGCTGGCCTCCCTAACCTCGTTACTACTCGGCCCTAGAGCGCGTCGGAGTAAGGGATGCGCCGCAGTTCGTCTCACGGGAGTACGAACGCTTCGGGCACCCTTCGGTGTAAGCCGCCGATCTTTGTGGGAAGAAGCACGCTTTACCCCGACATTGAGCCATGGTTCGTCAACGCCACCGGTTTTCGCTTTGCCGACACCTACCCCAAGGCCGCTCGGAAGGCCCCGCGTCGCCTACGAGTGGTCTATAGACAAGCACCTCCGAAGGACTCCAATGGGATTCTTTCCACCCTCCGGGGGGAGAGGACGCTCGTGGATTGCTCGCATGAGAAGTTTGGAACGAGAGGAAGAAGACTTAGAAGAGGCGCTTCCCACCTATCCACATACCTCGCAGGCCTAGACCACCTTTATCGGAGCAAGCCCAAAGAATCGAAGCAAGCAGATCGACGGGCGGAAAGAGCCGAACGGAGGATAGAACTAGAAAGGGTGAAGACAACCATAGCGAAGTTGAACTACACAACACCAAGCAAGAATACCTCGGGGAAAGAGAGCGCACGCCGTTGGCCCATAAAGCCCTATGGGATGAACCGAAGGAGCGTAGAAGCGAGATGAAGGAGCCGGAGCGAGAAGAGAATGAACCCGAAGAAACCCACCGGGACAAAGGAACTCGGGACCGAGGATGAGATACCGGAGCAAGATCTTCCACCGAAGAAGCGTCGTATCCGCTTAGAGGAAGAATCACCATGAGGATAAGACTAGGGTGTGTTAGGCTAGAAGTTGAGTCCTAGTAATAATAAGTGTACCCCGAAGGATGTACCCCAACCTCCCTACTAAATAAAGTTATCCATCTTTTGTACCCCACCACAACCTCGTTCAACCCTATCTTTGTTTTCGGATGGCGGAAGATGGATGGACCCAAGGCGTGTGCCAGGGAGGAGCCCGGTTTTGCTCGCCCGTTCATCCACTCCCCGGAGCGCCTCGGTATCACCGAGCGCCCTAGGTACTACGACAGAGAGTACGAGCAACTCGGCACTCTTCGCCGTAGAGTGGTCCTCTCCGTCGCTAGAAGCAACCGCCACACCAACATCGAGCCGTGGCGCGTGACCGCCACAGGGTTCCGACACCGGATACCTATCCCTTGGCCCTCGTAAAAGCCCTCCGCTACCCGTGCCGAATCTACGAAGAGCACCTCGTCCCCACACCGATGAGGTACTTCCCCTCCCGCCATCGGGACCCCGGTTTGGCGGACCCGCATGAGGAACTTGGAGCGACGCCGCCACCAAGAAGACCTGCTATACCACGTAGTCGCCTACCTTGTCTCCCTGGACAAGCTCTTTGATGACCAGGCCAGACACTTGAGGGAACAGATCAGCCGGGCCGAGCAAGCTGAAGTCACAGTGCGGATGCACCAAGTCCGAGTGGCTCAAGCTGAAGCAAGGACCGCCGCAGCCATAAGCAGTGAAGCCGTTGCCCAGGAAAGCCTCAGAAGGATCCAGGACCAACGCATGCAAGAATGGACCCATGGCGGAACGCCCGTTCCAGCCATTGGAGAACCTCAAGTCCTGCTGGGAACACCCCTGGTAGGATGGGGAGGAGCCATAGAAGTCCCACCAAAGACCACCAACGATCACCTGAACCCCCGGCGGCCTACCACCGAAGCCGCGGCACAGCCTCAGGAAAACGGAGACCCCGAAGGAGGAAACGATGACGAGTCGCTCATCCCGCCGGAAGAACACTCGACCCCGTAAGACGGCTCTCCTCGCGAGTAGTATGCCCCAAGACCCGGGGAATGAAGCCGTACGGTCCAAGTCGCGCCCTTAGTCCTTAGCCGTGTAATGTGTCCGCGTAGTCGGGATGTATCCTCCTCGCTGGTTTGTAATAAAAACTTGTTTGTGCTTGCTTGTTTGCTGTATGCTTGTTGTGTGCTTACCGGCGGACTAAACCCCGCCTTTTTAAAAGAAATCCGTTACAATCCACTTAAACATCACATAAAACTAGATCTCTTAGAAACCCGCTTCTTTACAGATGGTTTCCAGGCGCCCTGTCAGGACCCACCGGTCGGATGCTGAGGGATCGCAAGCCGATCGGAGGGAGCGTCTTCCCGAACAGGAAGTTAACCAAAATGAAGATGGAGGAGAGAATGTGGTCCTGCCACCCGCACCCCCTCCTATTGACTTGGCTCAAGTCTTGGCCAACCAGACTGTCTTGATGGAGGCTATCTTCAATGCCATCAACCGTCCAAGACCCCGTGCCATGAGCATGAATGAGAAGCTGATCGAGTTCCTCAGGACTAAGCCGCCCACCTTCGGCGGGCTCGGTGAATCCTTTGGACGCCGACGATTGGCCGAGAGCCATCTCGAGGGAACCGGAGCCCCTCCCACCGCGAGGACCATGACAAGGTTCTCCTGGCGCTCACCCGGCTCACCGGGACGCCCCTAGCCCGGTGGGAGAATTCCCGCGCCGCGACCAAGGATCCCTCCGCCATCACATGGGATGAATTCGTGGAGGAGTTCCGCCGCTACCACATCCCGGAGGCCACACCGAAGCGGAAGGCGGACGAGTTCCGCGAACTCCGCCAAGGCAACATGTCCGTGGAGGAGTACACGTACCGCTTCATAGAGCCGGCACGCTATGCCCCCGAGGAGGTGGATAAAGACTCCAAAAAGCAAGAGATGTTCAAGAAGGGGCCGACTCCGAACCGAGGACACCGCCGACTCCTCGGATTTACCCGGACTTTAATACCCTTATGAACATGGCAATCCTCACGGAAAGGGCAAAGGCCGAAGAAAAGAAGGAGAACAAGCGCAAATTCATGGAGCACAAGGCCAAGAAGAAGAGCGGTCCCGGAGGCCGAGAAACTTTGGACACCCCATGTCCGGGTTCCAAGCTCCGATGCGGTGCGAACCCAAACCCAAGCCACAAGCTCACAAGCCCCCCGCAGCCCGGTTCAAGCCCTCCTACAACCAGAATACCATGAAGCCCCCACGAACAACACCGGCCGGATCACTACCAACAACAACAACAACGGCTCCCGAGTGTGTTTCAACCGCCGGAAACCGGCACTTCATCGCCAATCGCCCCTATGCTAAAAAGCCGCCCACCACCACCTACTCCAACTCGGTGAACGGGCCAAGGCCACCGGCGTCGAGCCAACCGCATGCCGGTGCGCGGCAACAACGGCTTCGGCAACAACCCCAACAACCGGCGAGATGAGGCAGCCCCAGCAGTCGTATGGACGCGCCCGGGTGAATCACATCAATGCGCAGGAGGCACAAGAAGCACAAGGAGTGGTACTCGGTGAGTTCCCCGGTCGCCTCGCTTTTGGCTACCATACTGTTCGATTCAGGAGCGTCACACTCATTCATATCCTCAAGCTTTGTGGAAAAGCATAGCATACCCACAGTACTACTAAAAGCACCCCTAATAACTCGAACGCCGGAGGTGACATTAACTCGTCAACCGGGATGCCCCCGGTAAGGATTATTTTAAGTGGGGTAGAGTTCCTAGCGGACACCGGTAGTACCGAAATCCAAGGGGATAGATGTGATCCTTGGTATGGACCGGTTAAGCCAACACCATGGCCTCATAAGCTGCGCCGATAAAGTAGTGAACCCGACCAACCCGGACGGGATACAAGTGACTGTCACACCCGGGGACACAGGCGGATATAATGGTTTTCAACATAGAAGCCAAGTCCATAGAAGATGTCCCGGTAGTACGAGAATACCCGGATGTGTTCCCCGAAGAGCTCCCCGGAATGCCACCGGACAGGGGACATAGAGTTCGTGATCGACCTTATCCCTGGAACCTCTCCCATAGCCAAGAGACCCTATAGAATGGCAGCCCCTGAGTTGGCAGAGCTGAAGAAGCAGCTAGCAGAGCTTCAGCGAAGCGGGTTCATCAGACCAAGCTCATCACCTTGGGGAGCCCCAGTGCTTTTCGTGGAAAAGAAGGATAAGAGCATGAGGATGTGTGTGGACTATCGCTCGCTGAACGAGGTCACTATTAAAAACAAGTACCCTCTTCCCAGAATAGATGACCTGTTTGACCAACTAAAGGGAGCCAAGTACTTCTCGAAGGTGGACCTAAGATCGGGTACCACCGGCTCAAGATCGGGGAAAGTGACATCCCCAAGACTCGCCTTTGTCACTCGCTACGGGCAATATGAGTTCATGGTGATGTCCTTTGGACTAACCAATGCCCCGACGTACTTCATGAACCTCATGAATAAGGTCTTCATGGAAGAATTAGACAAGTTTGTCGTAGTTTTCATTGACGACATACTTGTTTACTCCAAGAGTGTGGAGGAGCATGAACAACATCTTCGAGTGGTACCGGGAAAATTGAGGGCACACAAGCTATACGCCAAGTTCGGCAAGTGTGAATTTTGGCTAGAGAAGATATCCTTCCTTGGGCACATATTGACCGGCAGAAGGAGTAGGCGTAGACCCGGGAAAGTTGAGACAGCCTCCAACCGCGGCAACCCACCAACGTAAGTGAGATCGGGAGTTTCCTAGGTTTAGCCGGTACTACCGGAGGTTTATCGAGGGATTCTCCAAGATCGCCCGCCCATGACAGCCGCTTAAGAAAGAGAAGAAGTTTAACCGGACCGAGGCCTCGTGAAAGAAGTTTCCAAGAGTTGAAGAAGAGGTTGACCACGCCCCCGCGTGCTAACCCTGCCAGACATTCAACGGGACTTTGTCGTGTATTGCGACGCCTCCCGACAGGGGTTGGGATGTGTTCTCATGCAAGATGGGAAGGTAGTGGCATACGCCTCCCGTCAGCTTAAACCCCATGAGCAGAACTATCCCACCCATGATCTGGAGTTTGCAGCCGTAGTGCATGCCCTGAAGATATGGAGACATTACTTGATCGGGAACAAGTGTGAAATCTACACAGACCACAAGAGTCTAAAGTATATCTTCACCCAGCCCGATTTGAACCTAAGGCAGAGAAGATGGCTAGAGTTAGTCAAGGACTATAACCTAGAAATTCACTACCACCCGGGAAAGGCCAATGTAGTAGCTGATGCCCTAAGCCGGAAAACCTACGAGAAGGCGGCACCCAAGAGTGCCCAGTTGCAAGAGGAGATGGCCCGACTCAACGTACACATCGTCCCCCGAGGTTACGTCCGCCAGCTAAGTGTCCAGCCTACCCTAGAAGAGAAGATCCGGAAGGCCCAAGAAGCCGACGAGGACCTAATGAGGATCCGCAAGCACACCGGAGAGAACAAGGCCCCTGACTTCAGGGTAGATGACCAAGGCACCCTGTGGTACAAGAACAGGATATGCGTGCCCGAAGGTGGAGATTTCCGACAGACCATCATGGATGAGGCACACAACTCAGCATATTCCATTCACCCGGGATCCACCAAGATGTACATGGACTTAAAGCAGAAGTACTGGTGGAATGGGATGAAGGCAGACATTGCACGATTCGTCGCCCACTGCGACACTTGTCGAGGATCAAAGCCGAACATCGAAGCCCGCAGATCGTTGCAACCTTTACCAATCCCGCTATGGAAGTGGGACGAGATAGGTATGGACTTCATAGTTGGATTGCCAAGGACTCGAAGGGACATGACTCCATATGGGTGATCGTGGATCGACTCACTAAAGTCGCTCACTTTCTACCCGTGCGGACCACTTATGGAGGAGAGAAATTGGCGAAACTCTACATAGAAAATATAGTGAAGCCGCATGGAGTGCCCGCAGAATAGTCTCCGACAGAGGGACCCGCTCACCTCTAGGTTCCGGAAAAGCTCGCACAAAGCCATGGGCACCAAGCTAGACTTCGGCTCGCCGTACCACCCACGTACCGACGGACGGACCGAAAGAGTGAATCGGATTTTGGAAGATATGTTGAGAGCTCGCGTCCTCACCTACGGCAAAGATTGGGAGCGAGCAGCCCGCCGTATGCAGAATTTTCCTACAACAACGGCTACCAAGCAAGTCCGGGAATGTCGCCATTCGAAGCTCTATACGGGAGAAAATGCGGACACCCCCCGATGTGGTCGAGAAGTAGGAGAGCGTGCCCCGGTTGGGCCCGCGCCGATAAAAGAAGCCGAGGAGCGAGTAGCAGACATCCGAGAAAAGTTGAAAGCCGCTCAGTCCCGACAGAAGAGCTACGCAGACAAGAGAAGGCGCGAAGCGAGCTTCAACCCAGGAGATTTCGTCTACCTCAAGGTTTCACCCATCCGAGGGACTCGAATGTTTCAAGTACACGAAAAGTTAGCCCCTCGGTACATCGGCCCGTATAAAGTGCTCAAGAGAGTCGGAGCAGTAGCATATCGACTGGAGCTACCCGAGGAGATGGCAGATATACACCCAGTATTCCACATCTCTCGCCGCACGCCGATGTTTGAAGGTTCCGGAAGAAAAGCGAGTACCGGTGGAGACCATCGATCTACGGCCGGACCTTAGGTACCGGAGGTGCCCGTCAAGATCTTAGACACCGTGGTCAAGCGGACAAGGACGACCGAAGTACGGGTGTGCAGAGTCCAATGGAGTAGACACGGGGTGGAAGAAGCTACGTGGGAACGAGAGGACGCATTGAAGAAAGAATTTCCCCACCTATTCGAGACTTAGCGAGAATCTCGAGGACGAGATTCATTTTAAGTGGGGTAGGTTTGTAACGCCCGCGTTTTTAGCACTAAATAAATCACCTATTAAATCATGCGTATTTTCAAAATCGACCCGCCGAGCTCAAAACCTAGCCACCGTTTTTCCTCTCTCTCTCTCTCTCTCTCTCTCTCTCTCTCTCTCTCTCTCTCTCTCTCTCTCTCTCTCTCTCTCTCGCTTTCCCCGCGACGCGCGTGCCGCGATTCCCGCCCGGCACCGCACCTCGGTCACGCCCCGCGCACCTTCCCAACGCCGCGGTCGGCCACCGGCCGGAATCCCGCGCCCGCCGCGGTCCCGCCGGCCCGGTCCGCCTCGCCGTCACCGCCGGCCCGAAAATCACGCCGACGCCCGAGAAATTGGAAAAAACCTCACAAAACCCTTCCCCTATTTTCCTAACAACTTTCTCTAATCTTCTAAAACTTTTCTCAATTTCTTTTCCCCTCTTTTCCCATTTTTCTTTTCCCCCTTTTTCCTTTTTCCTCTTTTCTTTTTCCCTTCCCTTTCTTTCTTTTCTCTCCCTCCCTTCCTCCTTTCTTCCTCCCGCGACCGGCCCCGCGCCCGGGCGCCGCCGACCCCGCGCGCCCGGCGCCGCGCACACCGGCCCCCCCTCCTTCTCCCACACGCCCGCCCGCCCCCCCCCCCGTCGGCCGTCGAAGCGTCTCATCCGCCGGGACAAGACACGACCCCCGCCGACCGCCATTAACTCGAGCCGTCACACCGCGGCGTCGACGCCGCCGGCCGACCCGCCGGCCGGTCCCGCCGGCCTACCGCCTCGCGCCACGGATTGAAGAGACCCGACGCCGCTCGACGACCTCCGCCCCCGCCCGAGCAGTCCCGTCGCCCGGCGACCGGACCCGGCCGGCCCCAGCGCTGCCCGCCGGCGACCCTCCTCGCCGGAGAAAATATCTCCCTTCCCGAACCCTCCTCCGCCGCCTATAAATAAGGGCCAGCGGTCCCTCGCCGCACCACCAAGCCACCGCAACCCTCCATTGCCTCGCTGCACATCCACACCAAGCCACCACCGTAGGCCAACACCACCCGGTCCGCCGCCGCCGCCGATCCGCCTCCCCAAGCTGCCTTGACCCAAGGTGAGTGAGGGGAATCAACCCCCTCGTCGCCCTCCTCCTTTTTCCCTCTCGCCGTTCGCCTCCGTGGCCGGGGAGGACGGCCGGCCGTTGCCGCCCGAGGCCGCGCGGCCGCACCCCCCCCCCTCCTCTCGTTCCGTCCGGTTCGAAGGGGGGAAGGGGATGGCGCTTTTGCCGGAACCCCCCGTCTCCCCTTATCCCTTCAAAACCGAGTCCATTCTTCCTAATTCTCTTTATTCCTTCCAAATAAGTCCCCGAGTTAATGGTTAATCAAAGGTTAAACACTCGTTATACCCTAGAATAAATTACGAAATGACCCTAACTTAGTTTATATTAGCATAAACACCCTTCTTACCAGTGGTAGGGATGGCTAATAGGTCCCTAACTCCTATACCACCCCCCGTGACCCAACAGTTACGATCAAACCCAGACCTCGCCCCGCTATTCCCCAGTAGTACACCACCACCCCCTAGGGCTTATATATGCCCCCTCTCCACTCACCTCCCCTCCCCGAGCTCGGCCGGAACCGTGAGTGCTAACATTGCTTGCTTGTGTGTGTGTATGCCCTAGCCGACGGAGTAGACGGAGTAAGGTACCCCGAGCCGGAGATCGAAGCCGACTACTGCGAGCAGGAGCCCGAGGTCCCGAACGCCGAGCCGGCACTCCCCGAGGACTACGAAGACGGCAAGTTCAACCTTCCCCTTTGATGCATGCTTCTGTCCTAGTTTTATAAATATACCCCATACCCGTTTTATAAATTGCATATTGTTTTACCGCAAAACATGGTAGGATAGCCACCCTTGATTGCTATGATTGAACTTTGTTTTGGCCTAAATGAGTGCTTTAAAAATGTGTGAGTGCTTTCAAAATGTGTGAGTGCTTTAAAAATGGTAATGGGATATTTTTGGAAAATGAGTACATAACTCGGGTAGACGAGATGGACGTGTGTGTCGGGAGTATGGGTGAGCTCGTACTGTGTGGTTGAGCGTGTTGGGAGTTGTCCATCTTGTCGGTTAAGGACCGGGTTGCGTGACATCTCACCCGACCCAAATCATCGTACAACCACTCGACCGTTGTATGTGGCAACGGCTTAGCATAAACCCCACTAGTTAATCTACTTGCCATCCGGTGTGCGGGTGAGCGGCGGGAGACCAAGGAGTAGGGGTACGCTCGTGTGAGGTACGCCCCGGTTATGTGGGATAACCCCTTGAGTGCTTCCGTGGTGGCTCGTAGTGTTAGCTAAGGTGGGTAATGGCTTTGATAGGATCCGTACCGCACCGAGGTGTCCGTGTGACGGTACCCTACTTGTGGGTAAAGATGTACAACCTCTGCAGAGTGTCAAACCTATTCGAATAGCCGTGTCCACGGTATTGGACGAGTCACGGTGTGGTCACAAAAACTAGTGTTTGGGATGGGATGTTTTCTGGCGTGAGTTCTTTTCTGGGTGAAGTATGTGGCTGTGTGCCTGGGCTACGACGGACGGGAAGTCCGGTAGTTCCACAGTGGTTTTTCCTAAAAACAGTTGAGTCGCTTTGGTTATAAAAATGATTTGCGAAAACCTTTTTGAAATGAACCCCTGCAGGTGTAAGTTTGCAAAGTGAACCATAACCTGATCCTTGTTATACTTTATGCATGATTCCGCTTATAAGCCCCTCCGTGGGTGGGGTTGGATTTGCTGAGTACGTATGTGCTCACTCTTGCTTTACTAACTATTTTACAGAGGAGGATCCCGATTACATCCCCGAAGACGTTGAGTAGGTTGTGCCCTACACCCAACCGTGCCTGTGTACCAGGGCCCTACCGAAAGCTTCCATGGTGTGGTACTCTGAGGAGGCTATGGAAGCCTTTGCTATCGTAGTGTGGTCGCTAGCGTTTGTGTTGTTCATTGTAGCGTTGGCACTACCGTGCCCTTTCTGTAACCGTAATGTAAAAGACTGATTTCACCTGTGGTAATAAATGTGCTACCAACCTCCTGGGACCGGTATTTGTGTCACATTTGGTCACCTCGGATGAGGGGACGCTTCACTAACTATTTGAGCCCTTGGGCGTTGGGCCGGAACTTATGCATGTAAGAACTTATTTGTGGTGCCTCTGTTGGTTACCCATGCTCAGCCCTTATCTGGGTTGCTGGTTAAGACATTATTTGTGGTGCAATGCTTTACTTGATACTTGGATTGCTCTATTCCTGTTTGTTTTTACTTGTGGTGGTACTAGTGGGATTTGAGGCCTATGATGCAACAACATACATGAGTTGGATGCCTTTTTCCTTTGTTTGCAATTAATCATGTGTTTCATCTACAATGTTGAGGTGTCTTCATCTGCAATGTTCTTTTCTATTTGCTTTCTTTCTTGTTTGCAAGGCATCCAACAATGACTGAAATTAACAAATCCACCACAACATACAAGCTGAGGCCAATGTTTACTTTCTACCTAACTGCCTATGATGATAATCATGTTTGCTCATTGCATTGATGAACTTGAACTTGTGAGGGACCGGAGCCGTTGGTCATCCGTTCGTTTTGCCTATGAACATGTTTTTTTCTGCTCTATTATTCATGTCTCGTCATCAAACCGTGGGACACATCGATTCCCAGGCAATCTGTCATGACTGGGATCGATGTCTCCCACGGTTCCATGCCTGCCATGAGAACCTCTTTTGCTGCGCTTTGTATCCTTAAGCTCCAAGTTCAAGTTCAAATGAAATGCAAACTTATCTGAGGCTGATGTTCTGTGTTCTTCCTTTGCTCCTATTTTGCCTATGATGATGATCAGATGTATATAACCTCTCATGGCACTCATCAAACCATGGGAGACATCCATGCCCATGTTTTTCAAATACTGGGCTGGATGTGTCCCATGTTCCATGGTTGCCATGAACCATTTGTTACTGCTTTTAATATCAAATCATCTGAGGCCAATTTGTTGTTGCCATGGTTGCCTATGATGATTCAATTTGTTTGCCAATTAATTGATGAACTTCAACTTGTGAGGGACTGGAGCTGTGGAACTTCACTTGTTCTTTTTCTCATGTCTGTAATCAAACCGTCTGATTCATCCATTCCCAAGCTATTTTGTGAAGCCTGGGATGGATGTGTCCGACGGTTCCATTACTGCCATGATCTTTTTTTTGAAACACAAGCTACCTTATGCTCTAACTTGAGGTTTAGATGATATTGCAAACTAATCTGAGGCCAATGTTCTATGTTCTTCCTTTCCTCCTCTCTTGCCTGTGATGATGATCAGATGTATATTACCTCTCATGGCAATCATCAAACCGTGAGACACATCCATGCCCATGTTCTTCATATACTGGGCTGGATGTGTCTCACGGTTCCATGGTTGCCATGAATCATCTGAGGCCAATTTGTTGTTGCCATGGTTGCCTATGATGATTCAATTTGTTCATCCATAGAGGGATGACCTTGATCTGTGTGTTGTATCCTTCTCATATCTCCCATCAAAACATCAAACTCATCCATGCCCAATGTTTTCTACCCTGGGCTGGTTGTGTTTGATGTTTCCATGGTTGCCATATGTTGTATGCATTTTATCCTTGTTGTATGATCAAGGTCAGCCTCATGTGGAACATAAAAAAGATTCTGAGGCAATGATGTAAATGATAGGATGTTAGTTTTATTATTTAAATTAAACAATGATGTAAAATATATGATATTATTGATGTTAATGATGTTGTAACTTTAATGTACACTTCTCCCTCTATTGATTAAGATGTAATTTGTGTATGTTTATCTTGGGTCGGGCTCACCAAAGCCACCCTGCCAAACATGTTCTCGGCTCGGCAGTTGGTGGCGGTTGGCCTCTCACCCAGGCTCAACCGTGGGTCACAAACAACAGCTCGGCCTCGGCCCGACTCACCCCCGGGCGAGCAGGCAAACACCTGAGGGTGGCCGCCCATGGCCAGGCCTGACAAGGCCCGGCCCGGTTAGGCTAGCCAGGCCAGCCGTGGCCACCCTCACAAACACGCCCCAGGGTTCCCCAAACCGCCGCCGGACCGGTTTCCGCGGTTAAAAAAAACGGTCAGTAAACCAGTGAAACCGGCCGGTTTGCTGGTGTCAAAAAAAATATAGGCACGGTTTGTGAGTGGGAACCGGACCGGTTCGTGTACCGGGCCGGACCGGTTCTACCGGGAACCGGCCGAACCGGTCCGGTTCCCAACGGTTTGGTAAACCCTGGCGGCCACATTATGGTGGTATAAGAGATCATGTGAAATATATATAGCATACCTATAGTCTATAGATATATTTTCTCCTCTCATACCCAAATATGCAACAATATAACACAGACACATACACATGACAGCGTGTACGTATATATGGCCTGCGGCCGGCTAGATCGAGCTAGCTGGTGGTGCTTGGTGATGCCGCCGCCGCCGCCTCGGCAAGGTATTCCAGCGTGACGGCGGCGTCGCTCATGAGCGGGCGGGCGGACGCCTCGTCCTGCAGGCACATGGCGGCCACGGCCACGGCCTGCTTGAGGTCCCTCTCCGGGAAGGCCCCCCGGAGGAGCGGGTCAGCGAGCTCGCGGTACCTCTTGCCGTCGCGGAGCATGGGGCGGGCCCAGGTGACGAGCAGCTGCTCGGCGGGGGGCCTGGAGGAGTCGACGGCGCGGCGGCCGGTGACGAGCTCGAGCAGCAGCACGCCGAAGCTGTAGACGTCGGTCTTGACGGTGAGGTTGCCGGCGCGCACGTACTCGGGGGCGCAGTAGCCGTAGGTGCCCATGACGCGCGGGGAGCGGTCGCCGACGGGTCCGAGCTTGGCGAGCCCGAAGTCGGAGAGCTTGGGGCAGAGGGCGTCGTCGAGGAGGACGTTGGAGGACTTGAGGTCGCGGTAGATCACGGGCGGGTTGGCCGTCTCGTGCAGGTACTCGAGCCCACGCGCGGCGCCCAGGGCCACGCGCATGCGCGTCTCCCAGCTCAGAGCGCGCCGCTCGTCGCCGCCGCCGGGGCCGGGCACGAGCAGCAGGTGGTCCGCCAGCGACCCAAGCGCCATGTACTCGTACACGAGCAGCCGCTGCTCGCCGTCGGCGCAGTAGCCCACCAGGTTCACCAGGTTGGGGTGGTGCAGCAGGCTCAGCATCATCACCTCCACCACGAACTCGCGGTTGCCCTGCGCCCCCTCACGGTCCAGCTGCTTCACCGCCACCACCTGCCCGCTCTCCAGCCGGCCACGGTACACGCGCCCGAACCCGCCCTCCCCCAGCAGGCACTCCGCCCGGAAGTTGTCCGTCGCCGCCGCGAGCTCGCCGTAGGTGAAGGCGCGGGCCCGGCTGACGATGCCGCTCGCCGGCGCCGCCGCTGCGTCGCCTGCTGCCATGCCCATGCATGCATTATATTGGTCATGCATATATATTATATATCACCCGGCCGGGCACATGTATCTTAGGTGTGTAATTGCTTACCGCCGGCTTGCAGCTGGTTCCGCGTGGACGAGCACGACGACAACCGCAGGCTACGACCGCGCCTCCTCGACGCCGCCGACGGCAATGGCGCCTCCTCCTCACCCGCTGGCTTGAAGCATGCAAAGCAACCCACCATGATCTATCTATCTCGCTCCTTAATCAAAGCACCACCAGCAGTGACAGAAATAATCCATATGCAATGCAAGAACAGGAAGGCACGCTGCAATATCGGTTGATGTGATGGAGATGAACAAGCTAGAGAAACAACAAAGGCACGGCGCGTTTCGATCGGCCAGCCAGCCTACACGCACGCATGCATGCATGGTGTCTTCTGGTGACGCCAAATTCTTACTCCATGCTCCAAATTAAGCCGCGCGCCTACTACCCATGCATGCATCATCTCTTGTTCATTAGGAGTAGGAACTAAAATTAGCATGTATGCTCTACTATTATACCTATAGAGAGTCATCGGTAATGAGCCATGAATAATGTTGCCCGCCGTTACCTAGCTATGGTAGCAACTTGACTTCCCACATATATATGGAATGAGTTTAACTTAGACTCTAACCGGATTATCGATACAGATGTTCTTCTCTGCTGTTAAAAATTCTCTTTGCGTACTTCTTTGTTTTCACATGGCATACAAGATCATCGATGATTGAGAAATTTAACCGGACATCACTACTGGGAAAATGTGCATTTGTCGTGAGCTTTTTGTCGGGCTCACGACAAAATACTTTTTTGCCCACGGCTAAGCGGGAAACTCACGGCAAAAATCTAGGCTCACGGCATATAGCCAGTTTGCCGTGAGTATTATTTTGGCCAATGACAAAAGGCCCTTTTCACATCTCAAAATACATTCATAGCTTATTCATGCAATTTTTATCTTCCATATCTTAAACTTTTCTACTATCTATATACAACACATGATACTCCATGATAAAATTTGATACATTTTTGCATTTGTTTGCTATATTTAACTAACTAATTGCATCTCAAGCATTTTTATCAAGTCAAATTTGAACCGCAACTAATTCAAAATAAGTGAAAAATTGATATTCATGTTATTTAGTCAAATTTGAGACCTTACCCATAAATGAAGGAAACACGATAATAGATGCGCGCCTGAATGATTTTGAAATTCTATAAAACACAAATGAAGTCTGAAAATCATGAGTTTTGTCAATATCTCATGATATCATTGTTGACGGTGTAAAACCGTGCTCAAGTTCACCGCAAGCCTACGGGTGACTTGGTGCCTTTTTCACCAAGGAGGGTTCTCCCTAGATTTGTCAATCCAAGGATCGGAAGCAAACCACCAAGGTTCTCTATCTAACCTACCGGTCTAACCCTATGTGAAGTGTTGATTGCATAAAGGTAACATGCAAACACGAAGGGATGTATGGATCACATCCACCTAGCCATAAAGGTAAGCAAACCAAAGGTAAACCTAGCCTATCGCCTTCTCGTTGCCGTTCCGGCCAATGTGATAAACCAATCTAAACCTATACTATAATAAGGATTACACTCGATATGGAGTAACCCGATATGGAGTGGTCCGATGCACGTTCACTCGCCGCTTTCTCCCCTCTCATACTGTCACTACGCGAGGATAATCATCACCGAGCGATAACCTCGGTCCGTGCACTACTACGGTGTGTCCGCAAGACAAGACTAATCACCATGATTCGATCCAGTCCTACTAAAGGCATTATGGTAGCTACACATATGAATAAGTATAACTCGTATTAGATCAAAGTATGACAAGATGTAGTTACATCACCGAATGTTGAAGGTACAAACGACTTGACGAATTCAAGTCACGGCTCCGGAACTCCACCATGGCTTCACCACGCAGGGCCAACCATGGCGGCTAGGGCATGGCCTAAGCCATCTCCTAGGCAACTCGAGGACTCGCGGCGGCCGTCGGCTTCCTCCCGGTGCTTCTCCTTCGTCTCGGCGGCTCTTTGATGAATGGATGGATGTGGCGGCCGGCGGAGGCAGAGGCAATAAATAGACAAGCACCTAGGGCAAAAGGGGGGCGCGAACCGGGCTCGGATCGCCGGGCCGACCGGCCTGGGCCGACCGGCCCAGGCCCATTTTGGCCCGGTTCGGCCCCGTCTCGCTCCCCGATGCTTCTCGGTCAATTGTTGACTTGCTCCCTTATGCATGTGGGCCCTTGACGTCGTCTTCTCCACGGTTTGGACAGAGCTCCTTGTCGCGCAAGCTTCAGCATCTTCTGTCCAGGTCCCTGGAGTTTCACGGCTTCATGCTTCGGTCCCTGGGCCCTTTGGAGTCATGTTCATGATGTGTCTTGACTTGTGTCGGGCTTCATGATCGTCTCTTGAAGTGCTTGATGAACTTATCCCGAAAGTCTCCCTTTAAGCTCTAGTTTCCTACATAAACAACAAACTCCAAAATTGACATGCGAGAGTGAACTTGATACCTCCGGGGGGTTAGTACCATTGGTTAGAATATCAAATATGTGCAAATGTTGACGGTAAACTTATAGCTAGGTGTACCAAAATCGACCGTCAACAATCACACAAGGAGGTTTTGGTAAAAACAAATTGAGTGAGTTGTATATATTTTTTCAAGCACGATGCTTAGAAACCGAAACATCTCTAAAGAAGTTTCCTAGAGTGATGAAAGAAGCAGCTAGGTTTGTAGGCAAAGTGACCTTCAAATTGGAATTTGAATTTAACATTTTCTACTCTTCTCATATAACATGTAGTACTCCATGTTAAAATTTGACACATTTTTGCATTTGTTTGCTATATTTAACTAATTAATTGCATATCAATATTTTTTGAATAAAGTCAAATTTGAACTGCAACTAATTCAAATAATAGAATAAAATAAGTGGAAAATTATATTCATGTTATTTAGCCAAATGTGAGACCTTATTCATAAACTCAAAAGAAATTTCAAACATCTTGTCCATGAACACTGTCAAAGATGCGCGTCTGATGATTTTACAATTCTAAAAAACACAAATGAAGTGCGAAAATTATGAATTTGTCAATATCTCATGATATCATGCACTAACCGGGGTGCGAGGAGGATGACAAAGCTGATTTGCATAGGATACGCTGCCAACTTGTTTTCTTAAATCGTGAGCATGATTTATTATTATATTCATGATGTAATAATATTTATATAATTGGATGAATGATATATGGGTCACATTAAAGATATAAAGAAAGTGTGTGGCTGGCGATGAAATTGATGATCATTGACAATCTAAGATGAAGTTAATTTGGGGAGTATATTTCAAGATTAACATATGAGAGTCTCTAAATAATGTGATAGCTTGGTTGAAAAGAAAAGGGGATCATGAAAGAAAAGAATAGTGATTTTCACAAGTGAACTTTGCACGTCTTCATGTGTTTATTACGAAAGGGCATACGCCTACGATAGTGTATGATGGTCCTACCACTAGAAGCAAATCATGTATATTCTTTATCAATCAAGAACAATAACTTGAATATTTCTTTCAAATGGAAATGCGATATGGATGAAGCAAATCTAAACTCAATGTGCCAAGAATAAGGGTGAAATAGCTAGTATCCATGGGGTTTCAAAGTATAATATCTAAACCTTACCGAGGGAAGCAATGTAATGCATCAAATCTATTGTGATTAATAAATGGAGTGACTTGAGGATTCAAGTGTATGTTACCATGATGGAAGACCCTTTAAGTCACTCGCTCAAGTTTGAACGTGATCGAGATGATATAAGAATGTTGGAAGTCCGTAAGTTGACATTGATCAAAGTATACATACCATGAATGAATATCGTACTATTAAGGGGGTGCAACATTAGTTTATTGTCAACTTTAAAAGTGCTCTTAGATGAACTATGTGGGATGTTAAATATCCCGACTAATCTAACCAAAGCCATTCCACCATTGTGGTGGAAATGTTAGAGTATTTGTGAGGCTTTGGGACTAACTGTGCTTGAACTGGTCGGTTTGGTCGGTTGTGACACCCTAAAATTCCATCACTAAAATCACTTAGCAACTTAAATTAGTCTTAAGGATTAAAAGAATTTAAATTGCCATTTAAATTGAGCTCTAAAATAATAAACATAATTTAATAAACTTAGAGACAACAAGTGATTGTGCATCATCAGTTGGCTTGCATGGTTTTTGGTTGCTTGTGTGGTTTCTAAAAAGTTTATAATTTTTGAGAAAAGGTTTGAAAGAGTTTTGATTTGAATTTGAAAAGAAAAGTGGTTTTAAAAAGAAGTTTGAAAAAGAAAAGAAAAAAAAGAAACCTTACCTTCTCGCCATTCGGCCCAGCCAGGCCTGCCGGCCCATCTAGCTCTCCCCGCGCCGGCCCGCGTTCCCTCTTTCTTTTTCTTTTTCCCTGCTCTCGCTGACGCCTGGGCCCCACCCGTCAGTCTCCCCCTCTCCCCCTTTCCTTTCTTCTTCCCCCCTGCCTCGCCGGTCTGCCGCCGCAGCCGCGGATTCCGTCGCGCCCCGCCTCTCCCCCTTCCTTTCCCTCCTCGCTAGGCTTGCCAATTAAGGCAATTAAACGCCCTCGTTCAAGTGGGGCCGTTTCCCTTCCTTTGCACCGAGCCGTGATGGCCGCGGCCATCAATGGCAAGCGCCGCCGCTCGGAGCCCGCCCGTCTCTCTTCGCCTTCCTCCCTTTGGCCTTATTTAAGCATGCACTCGAGCTCCTGCGCCTCCCTTTGCGCCCGCAGCACACCAACGCACGCAATTGAGCCCAATTCCACCAGCGCCGCCGCCTCGGGTTCCCGCCGCCGCCGTGCAAACGTCGCCGCCGGTGAAGGATCACCTCCGCCGCTCTTCTCCCTTTCTCTTTGGGTTCACCAGGGGCTCATCAAGCTCAATTGGCTGCAGGTTCCCGTCCCCAGAGCCCATGGGTGCCGCGCCTCGACCACGCCGGAGCGCCGCCCAACCCGCCGCCGTTGCCAAGCTTCGTCGCCGTCGCATCTTCTTCACCTCCGAGCTCACCCGCTACTCCTTTGAACTGTGAGCAATATCCCCCGCCCGATTTCCCTTCTCTTCGTGCACAGCAGCGTACCCGCAAGCTCGCCGGAGCGGCCGCTCCGCCCCCTTCCGGTGCCGGCCACCGGTGAGGCACAATTGCTCCCGTAGACCCCCCTGTCACGTGCGCAAGCGCCCCCGCATCATTTTGCACCAGCTCGTGGTCAGATTGGTGGCCAGGAACGCCGGCCAGGGCCAACGCCGGCGAGCACCCGCCGCGCGCGCGCCGCACTCCGGCGACGTCGCCGCCGCATCTCGCACGCACACATCCAGGGTCGTCGGATCTCGCACGAGCGGCCCTGATCACATACCCCTTCGTTTTAAAAGGGCAGTCCACCGTGGACCCGTGCACCGGGTGCACGACGCGGTCCACGGCGCACGCGCGCGCCGGCAGCCGTTGGATCTGAGATCCACGGTGCGGCTGCGGCCCTTTTCTTTAAGAGTCCCTGGGAGATTTTAAATTCACATGTCGGTCCTCCAACCTATAGGTTTTCTTGCAGTTAGGTCCTAAAATTTGTAAACAAGCCCCTGTCTAACCTAGAATCCTTTATTAGAGGTCCTTTTCATCCCTTTTAGCATATAAACCCTTCTATTTTTATAAATAATTATGTTTTAGCCCTGTTTTTATTTATAAAAAGCCCTGTAAACTTAGTTTTCTTGCAGATAGGTCCCTGTAATTTGTTTTAATCATATCTTTCTCGTTTTAACTCCGTTTTCAGCATTCTATATACCGAAATGATCGTCTCGACGAGTAGAATCATTTAAACAGCAAATTTACCAGTTTTATTACTGTTTGGTGTACTGTTTATTTATTGTTTGTTGTTCATGTTTGACTCGTAGATATCGTGCCTGTTTCGTCTGAGCTCCCCGTCGGAGGCGATCAGGAAGAGCCTGTGTTCGAGGAAGATTTTACCCAGTTTGTAGAGGAAGGCAAGTGGCTTTCCCTCTCTGCATTATCTTTTTGAACCTATGTCACTGCATGCTAAACAAACTTTACTATTCCAATTGTTATGCATGAATTTGATGGGCAAACACCTAGTTAAGGACTTGACTAGATATTTTACCTCATTACCTTGATCAACCCTGTTTAACAAATGCTTGGGGTAGATAAATGCTTAGTTTGCTTTACATGGGTTTGGTTATGCTTTGTTTATGTTATATATCTCAGTTTTGTTTATACAATGTGTTTGTGCTTAAAACAAGATAACTTGATTTATAATCGGAACATGGAGAACCACCCAAGACAACAGTACAACCACAGTCCACATGGCTCTGGCTTAGCCAAGTAATTAGGAGAGTGGGTTAGCTGATAGCTCTTTTCCGAGAGGGGCACAGGGGGCTCGGGGTTGCAGGGGTATAGCCCGGTTCTTTTGGGGTAGCAGCCTTGGCTAAGGTGCTGACCACTAGGGAGGGTGCACAGGGGGCTCGGGGTTGCAGGGGTATAGCCCGGTTCTTTTGGGGTAGCAGCCTTGGCTAAGGTGCCGACCACTAGGGAGGGTGCACGGGGGGCTCGGGGTTGCGGGGGTATAGCCCGGTTCTTTTGGGGTAGCGACCTTGGCTAAGGTGCCGACCACTAGGGAGGGTTATGGTCCGTCCCCGGGTCAGAATCGTTGCGAGTCGTTGGTTTCTCTTCTTTCCTTTGTAAAGGCTTCGTAGTGGACCCCTAGCCACTCACCTTGGAAGTGTTTAAGGGTCTAGCTAACCCGGGCAAGATGGGGAACACGAACTGTGGGTAAAGTGTACAACCTCTGCAGAGTGTAAAACTGATCGATCAGCCGTGCTCACGATCATGAGCAGCTTGGACCCTCACGTGATTAATAAACTTGAAGATAAATGTAAATCGTGGGTTTGTGGGTTTGGTTTGAGGTTTCTTTTAAGGATAAGTGGGTTGGTATACACTTACACCTAGTAATTAGGTGCTTGCTAATAAAACTTGACCAACTATTAAAATGCTTACCGCTGTGAACCATAGCCTATCCTTGATAGCCTTGCATTGTTTCCCCCACTTGCTGAGCACCAACCATAAGTGTGCTCACCCTTGCTTACCGCTGTTCAGAGGAGAACGTCGGAGGCGAGGACGAGTACTGGAGTGACTACGAGGAGTTCTAGGGCATGCGGATCCCCCAGTCATCATGCCCGTGGAAGTCAAAGATGGAGCTGCTCGTCGTTTAGTTATCGTTGTGTTTGGACCTTCGAGTCCACCTCTCTGGATGTAATAATGAATATCGTACTGGTTTAACTCTTGAACGATTTGTTACTACAATGGTATTACACTCGTTTTGTCTATCAAGTGTGTGTAAAATGATCCTGGCGCACACGTGAGATGCATTCGGTTTTCCTTGTAAAATCGGGTGTGACATCGGTCCAAGGGCTAACGACTAGTTTTTCAAATCGATCGGTCGATTTGACCGGTTAGGGTACCGGTCTGACCAGTGGTCCCAGGTTCTAATGGCTATATTCTAGTGTGTGGGATGGTATAAATACCACTTAGCCCCTCCTTGGTAGGCTGTTGGTTACACACGACTTTGACATATTCAAGTGACCAAAGTAGCTCTCCCCAACCTCTCTTTGTGAGACTTGTGTGATTCTTAAGATGTCTTTGTGTTAGGTTGAGAGGGTGATGTTGTGTGAGCATTTGTGAGCTGAGAAGAGCAACCCATAGCTTAATCGAACACTTTGGTTCGCGTTAAGAAAGCTATTGAAACATTTGTTACTCTTGGAGGTGAAGCCTAGATGGCTAGGTGTCACCCTCTAGCTCCCAAGGTGTGGTGAGCAACAACAAGTTTGTGAAGGCTATGATCTTGCTAACTTGCTGGAAAAGATCGTCTTAGTGGAGCAAAGAAAGTGGTTGAAAAGAGACCCAACTTGTTTGGAAGGGAGTTGAAAGAGACTCATATTCTAATAGTCTCCTCAATGGAGATGTAGGATTCATGAGGGTGAATCTGAACTTCAGATAAACAAATCCCCATGTCAACTCTTGGTTTGCCTCACGTGTTAATTTCTAGCATTTTACTTGTGCTTCCACCGTGTTGATAGTTAATTATTGTATCAAAGATCATTTGGATCCGCAAGCATACATATCCCCATCGTAGTCCTTTTTCCCTTGAGTATACCCAAGGTTATCGACTCAGTGGAACAATGTGTGATGCAAGAATCAATCAAATAAAGTCGAGAACATTGATCTCAAGAGGTTATTTTTTGCATCTAGCCCAAGAAAACCTCATCTAATCTATAAAACACCGAAGGTAGCGAGAGAGGGGGGTGTTTAAACCAATTTAGAGAGATTGGATCGAGCTCTTGTTGAAGTTCCAAACAAAGATGAAGATAGCAAAACGAATCTCATAAAAAGCCTCTTTAAATTGTGACTTTCGTTCCAATTCCGAAGACACCCGCCTTTCGGAAGCCACCTCCCTACACAACAAAAAAAATGTTTTGTCGCTTTTTTCTTGAACTGCGCGCGGGCGTTGAGGGTCGAGGCGCGGTGAAGGTTTTGGGTCTGACTGGACTTTCCGCATGTGTTTTTCCCCGGCCCAATAATAAATCTAAATTCAACAAAATAGCACTTCGTGTGTGATTTGAACTCAACGATGCGTAAAATCCAAAGAAGCAAACACTACCACTGCACTACTCAATGTTTTGTTGTGAGGTTGACCTATGGACTGTTTCAATTCATTTCTTCCTCTCTTTTCTTCAATTCCACTTCATTTATTTTATTTTTATGTTTCCGTTTTTGTTTTCTTGTCCCTTTGTTTTATTTTTATATATTTTTATTTTATATTTCTTTTATTTATTTATTTTTACCGTTATTTATTCCACCTATCCCAGGCAAGGATTGGATCATGGAAAGCCCAATATTTCACTTCATTTATTTTATTTTTATGTTTTCGTTTTTGTTTTCTTGTCCCTTTGTTTTATTTTTATTTATATATTTTTATGTTATCGTTCTTTTATTTATTTATTCTCACTGTTATTTATTCCACCTACGCCCAGGCAAGGATTGGATTATGGAAAGTCTGGTGCACCGGTTACGCAGTTTAGCATCGCACACCAGGTTGGACGACCTTCACAATCCGACTACGACGAGCAAGCCCAAAGCGTAATGCAATCGTTGAACCGACTACGACGAGCAAGCCCAAAGCGTCAATGCAATCGCTGAACCGCAACTCTGGTGGACCCCTCGGGGAAAGGTCCAATGACCCCCAAAAGACTAGTCTGATAGGGGACGGGTTGCTCTCCCATTTAAGACGGCTTCCTCCTCCCAAGTTAAGTACGGTGGGATAATGAGGCTCGCACGGTCGCCGCCTGACTACAACTAGGCTATGACCCATATTGTGTCTTTGCCATCGGGTAAGAGTGGAGGATATCCTCATCAGTTTACCCTCTGATTGCGGACCTCTTTATTTTTTACAAACATTCTAAAACTCTAAACACATATAGTGTGTGGAGGGGTGATTTGAATGGAAATAGTTAGGAGATTTAAAGAGTATACCTTGATTTACCCTTTGACTATGGAACGTTTCATTTTTTTACAAACATTCTAAAACTCTAAATTTAGTTAAGACTATACCTAGTCTATTCAAGTTGCTCTTAGTTGCAAGGAATTAATATATAACTAAGGATTAGCTTAAGGTATGGTAAATCTTTATGCAAGTTGAATTGTGTTTTTCTTAGTGCAGTTTGTATCTTGCTTGCGTGTTTGTATTAATCGTGACCTAATCATCATCTCATATTTTTGACAATATTTAATTTTTTTCTAATGTTTTGTGTGCTCGCAGCAACGCATAGGGCATAGGCAGGTAGATTGGCAGTCACGTTTCTTTCGTGAAGCCTTGGCGGAGGCTGCTTTCACAAATAAAGCACAACTAGAGGGTTGAATCGGCAATGAATAAAGAACACGGGGAGTGGACAGACCGACAGAGGAGAGGAGAAGAAAAATCTACAAACTTTGGCACGTAGCCCCTCGTACTAAACGGGAATTCCAAACGCACCACACCCGACGCCACATTTCTTCTCTCCTCGATTCGTGTCTCGCCGTCGTCTCCAAAATTCCCCATCTCTCCGGCTCCGGCGACGGCTCCGGCGAACCCTTTCCTCCCTCCCTTCCAACGGCGGCGTGGTGGGAGGCGAAGGTCTGTAAGTTCTGCTCCACCTTCCTTAGCTTCCTCTCAAGTGGCGCGAGAAGCCCGCCCCCCCTTCCCTCCCCTGATTCCTCTTCTCCGTTGGCCCTAGCAACATGGCGGATGCGCGGGGAGAGGCTTCCGGCGGGGACAAGGCCACGCGCCCGTCGCGCCTCCGCGTCGTACGACCGGACGTCCAGGAAGTCCTCAAGAGCCCTCGCCGTAGCCGCCCTAAGAAGCAGCAGCCTGCGCCTGCGCCTGCGCCTCCGCCCCCGCCGCCAAGGAAGCAGAAGCAGGTAAAGGATAAGGAAGACCAGGGGAAGGAGAAGGGCGAGGAAGCGCAATTCGCTCCCGTGCGGTACAGCTGCGCCTTCCAGCACGAGGACCAAGGGAGCCGCGACTTCGCGCCGCCGGAGCTTGTTTGGGGTAAGGTGCGGAGCCACCCATGGTGGCCCGGCCAGGTCTTCGACGCTGCTGACGCGTCCGAGGTCGCGCTGCAGCACCGGAAGGCCGGCGCCCCGCTCGTCGCCTACTTCTGGGACAGGACCTTCGCTTGGAGCGACGGCTCCGCGCTGCTCCCCTTCCGCGCCAACTTCACGCGCCTGTCCGCCCAGAGCTCCATGTACGCCTTCGTCTCCGCTGTCGACGCCGCGCTGCAGGAGGTTGGGCGGCGCGTGGAAGCTGGCCTTTCGTGCAGTTGTTTCGCTTCCAGTGTTGCCACCAGGCAGGAGGTTCAGAACTCTGGCGTCCGGCAAGGAGCCTACGGTGCAGCGGTAGACGCCTCCTACACGAGGGACGCCTTCCAAGGTGGAGCTTTTCTGAATTTCATCTCAGCACTGGGAAGGAGGCCGCTGGCTGGCGCTGATCTTCTCGACCTCGCCACTGCCAGAGCACAGCTGAGGGCGTTCAACCGATCCAGGGGTTCGAGGGATCTCCCTGAGTTTGTGATGTTCGAGGGTATTGAGGAGTTTGCGGAGGCAATCCCACGCACAAAAGGTCAAAGGATGCGCAACAGTGGTGAGGCTGATGTTCCGACCAAGGCCAATAAATCCAGGAGTTCATCACACAGGAAAGAGACTTTACCTGAAGCTATGGACGAGGACAGCCGTGGAGGCACAACAGATGATACATTGAGTAGCAAGGGGGAAAGGTCAAAGCACATGAAGAGTTCAAAGAAGAAGAATATAGACATTTCTAAAGATTCAGGTGGACTCAATACAGCTGATGTTGCTGAGGGAAAAACACCAACCAACAAGACAGTGGATGATGTTTTGAGCGTGAGCAAATCTGGGCGCACACTAAGATCCATGCGCAAGAAGGAAGATGCCTTGGAGGGTTTGAAAAGGCTGGGAAATGATGATAGTGATGAAACCTTAACAGGGAAAAGCAAAGATGCCCCTTTGCTGAAAGAAAGCAAGCTGATGCGTAGAACAAGCTCTGCACGCAGGAGTAAAATCACAGAGCATGGGCATGGAGTTGAAGATCTCATTGCAAACAATTCCGCTTCGACTAAAAAGAGAAGGTCGGGGCGTGCTGAAATGAGCAATAGGGTGCCCATCTCTGAGCATGGTAGGAAGAAGAAGAAACTTTCTGAACTTATGGCAGAGACAGGCAGTCCTAATTCTGCATCTGATGGCAAGATCAAGACTCGAGGGAAGCGTTCTTTGCCTGAATCAACGGAAAAAGCTGAGGATCCTGATCGTGAATCTAAGGATACGATGAAGGCTAGGAAAAGAAAGAAGCTCAATACATTGGGGGATTTGTCTTCCCAATCAGAGCCTTCCTGTCTTAAAAAGTCCACAAAGGTTGGGAAACTGATGACCAAAGCTTCTGGGAGCAGCATGTCACATACACCACCTGCTGTCAAAGCTAATGGTACAGCATCCCAGACAAAATCACGCAGAGCTAAACACAAGCTAGTAAATGCTGCAGACAAGTCTCCACATCCTGTGAAGGTGGATCGGGGCAAGAAAGAAGAATTTAGTGAGGAGTCTTTATCTTGCGATGAAATGCTACGGCAGCTCTCAGTAGCTGCATGTGATCTAAAGCAGAGAGAGAAAATCATCCCCACAAGTGTTAACTTCTTTACTGATTTTAGGAACAACTTGACGGTTTCTAGTTCTGATGTCAATGAGGAGTTACCCGAGAAGGCAGCTAACATAGAGTCCACTCCTTCCGAACAGCCTATTGCTGATCATATGCAGGACGACTATTGGGCTGACATTCTCATTAATGTGGAGGAGCCACTGTCTAGCCTCAAAAAGAAGAAAGATGAGAGTAAGAAAAGAACAAGCAAGAAGGCACATCAGGTCAAGAAACTTACTGATACTCCATCAGTGACTCTGGAAAGTGCAGATGAGCCAAGAAGTGAAGGCAAAGAAGATACGGAGAATAGGGAACAACTTAAGGCTGAAAGCAAACCGGTGGTCACAAATGGTTCTCAACTGAATACTGGAACCGAACCTGCTGAAGAAATGGAGCATAGAAATAGCGTGATGGCTGGACTGGTTCTGCACTTCAGCGGGCCAACAGCTGTTCCATCACGCAGTGACCTTATCAAGATTTTTAGTCAATACGGACCTGTTAGCGAAGCCAAGGCAGGGATTGCAAACAATGCCAACTCTGCTCAGGTCATCTTCAAGAGGCGCATGGATGCTGAGGCAGCGTTTTCAGGCGCTGGGAAAATCAGTGCCCTTGGACCAGCCCTTGTCAGCTTTCGTCTCAGCGACTTCCCAGCTGTTGCTTCAGGAAATGAACCTTTGCATGGTGCATCAAAGAAATGAAACCTAAGCTGTAGAAGCTGTTGCATAACCGATGAGGTACTCAGGTTCTGTCTGCAGCCGTCCATCCGCTGCTGTTTTACATCATCTTATGCATGTTATGGTGTCCCTTTTCGCAGGTCAGCAAGACGAGGGAGTTAGAGGGACAGGTATACTAAATGGTAGCTAGCTTGTTGCAGAATTAAGCATTCATAGGAACAGCGATCGCATCTATGTTTTCCAGTGTTGTGAAGTGTCATATACTCTTGCGTCATTGTACATTGTACACTGCGGACCAGATCAGACAGTTGCCAATAGGTGTTGTAAAGACAAGATTTAAGCAGTTTTATCATACGTGAAGAGTTTCTTAACCTGAGTACCGGATTCCGTCCAAGCATATCTTTGTATTGTTTGGTGGGTATATGTTGTCTGTGGAATCAGCAGCTGAGTTGGGGTGGATCGCCAGGACAGGAGTCTTTCTGTGCGTGGGGATTCTGAAAGGTGTGCAGCTACCCCGGTCACCTTAGATATTCTGCAAATTTGTACCAAAACGGCCATCTCAAACTAGTGAAAGCTTTCTTCCCTTTTTCACATCAAGCGTAGCGTCGCCCATCGAACCAGATGGCCGGGAGTATAAAAATGGAACACAACATTCAGCGTGTGCAGCGCAAAGGGATTTGCATGTGGTAACTTTGGTTGCGCTAGCTGTATGCGTATGGAGTAAAGAATTTCCACGACTGGGGAGATGGCTAGCTTTTCTACCTTTACGTGGTGTAGCTTTATTCGCTGCACTGCACACCATCTTTTCTTTGCTTTAACCTCGTATCATATCATCTCTGTCCCAAATTGTAGTGTATTATTCTAAATTGTCGGTACATTTCTTAGTATTATTATTCATAAACTGTTGCTGGCACCTCATATCCTGTGGATCAATGTGCTTTTTTGCAGTAAACAGTTGCGAGTGGAATGAGAATTCGCATCCTGAGAATTTTGCATTCCATCCAGTTGGAGGTGGCTTTACAGTTTAGCCATGGGCCATGGCTTGGACGCCTTTCCCCTTTCTCTGCCCTGCTCTGCTCTGCTTTATCTCTCTCTCTCTCTCTAGCTGCTGCAGCTGCTGCTAGTGCCTCTCACTGTCTGTCGTTGCTGTTGTGGGTCTCCAATCCATGGAGGTAGCTTGCTCACTGCACTGCACTAGTAACAGTTTGCTTCGCCGCTAATCAACATCCGTGGAGGGGGGACGGCAATTTCAGTTTGTAGCAGCAGCCTCAATTTCAGTTTGTAGCAGCAGCTAGCCTCCATGGCCACCAGCCGCTTCCTCTTCGTCTCCCTCCTCGTCTTCTTCACCGGCACCGCGGCCGTTGCGCAGATGCCTGGTGCGTGAGTTCTCCTCATCCATCTACAGTTCTACACTACTAATTTGGTTAGGTTGGTTGCAAATCCAACGGAGATATACATACATATATATATATATATGCTGATGCTGCAGGGTTCGTGAGCATCGACTGCGGCGGGTCGGCAAACTACACGGACGAGCTGGGCCTGCAGTGGACGGGCGACGGCGGGTGGTTCCCCTTCGGCGAGACGGCCACCGTCGCCGTGCCGTCGGAGAAGCGCACGCAGTACTCGACGGTGCGCTACTTCCCCTCCGCCTCCAGCGCCGGCGCCGGCGCCAAGCACTGCTACACGCTGGGCGTCCGCACCCGCACCCGCTACCTGGTCCGCGCCACCTTCCTGTACGGCAACTTCGACAGCAGCAACGTGTTCCCGGAGTTCGACCTCTACCTGGGGGCCTCCCGCTGGTCCACCATCGTCATCTACGACGACGCCAAGGTGGTGACCCGCGAGGCCGTCGTGCTCGCCGCCGGCGCCTCCCTCAGCGTCTGCCTCTCCAACGCCACCACGGGGCAGGCCTTCATCTCCACGCTGGAGCTCCGCCAGCTCAACGGCTCCCTCTACTACACCGACTCCGAGGCCCTGGCCTTCCTCAGCCTCTCCGCCAGGATCAACTTCGGGGCGCCCACCGCCGACGCCGTCCGCTACCCCGACGACCCCTACGACAGGATCTGGGAGTCCGACATGGTCAGGAGGGCCAACTACCTGGTCGACGTCGCCCCCGGCACCGTCAACGTCTCCACCGACAGGCCCGTCTTCGTCGCCTCCAGCGAGCGGCCGCCGCGGAAGGTGATGCAGACGGCCGTGGTGGGCGGCCTCGGCGAGCTCACCTACCGCCTCGACCTCAGCGGCTTCCCCGGCGACGGGTGGGCCTTCTCCTACTTCGCCGAGATCGAGGAGTTCGTGGTGCCCGAGACGCGCAAGTTCAAGCTCTTCATCCCGGGCCTGCCAGACGTGAGCAAGCCCACCGTGGACGTCGCCGAGAACGCGCCGGGCAAGTACCGCCTCTACGAGCCCGGCTTCCTCAACATCTCGCTGCCCTTCGTGCTCTCCTTCGCGTTCCGCAAGACCAACGACTCGTCCAAGGGCCCCATCCTCAACGCCTTCGAGATATACAAGTACATCCGCATCGAGCTCGGCTCCCCGGATGCCCCGCTCATGGCGAGCCTGGCGTCGCGCTACCCCTCGGCCGATTGGGCCGTGGAAGGCGGCGATCCCTGCCTCCCTTCGCCGTGGTCGTGGGTCAAGTGCACTTCGTCGTCACCACCGAGAGTCATCGCCATGTAAATTACTATTAAGCTGCTAGCGTTCGCTTCATCCATTCATATGACTCTTTCATCTCCCTAGCAGCTAATAACAATAATATCCATCTTTGATCAGAAATCTTTCAGCCAAGAACTTGACGGGGAACGTACCACCGGAACTAGGGGCTCTGCCATGCTTAGCGGAGATGTAAGCTACTACCACTGCCGCTGCGGAGGCCAGAAACATCTCTCAGGGATTACAGCATTCAACATCTATATAGTTGATTAATCTGAAAATTTTCCTTGCTGCAGCGGACTTGCTAATAACATGTTGACGGGCCCGATCCCTGACCTCAGTGGCTCGTCCAACCTATCCATCATGTGAGTCGTCAGGAAACTGCTATATACTACTAGCTGTTGTTATTCCAGTTTGCTTAACTGATTATATTGCTTTTTCTTAACTCTCGCTGAATCAAACGCAGCCATCTCGAGAACAATCAACTGACCGGAAATGTTCCTTCCTACTTGGGCAGCTTGCCAAAATTGAGCGAGCTGTAAGTTACCTTTGTCTGGTGGAATTAACACTGTATCCGTTCGTGAAAAATGAGCTAGAGAGCTGGCCTTGCATATTCTACTGTCGTCACCACCTAACAAATTAATACATATACAAAAATTGATGCAGGTACATCCAAAACAACAAGCTTTCCGGGTCCGTTCCCAGGGCTCTGCTAAGTCGAAGCATTGTTTTCAAGTGTGTGTTCTCGACTTGTTTCCTCGGTCGATATATACAGCAGCATATACTTACTTTCTAGTATGATCGATTGATTGGTACGTGGACATCTATCTAAGAGAGAAAAAAAATATATTAAATTACTTTTCAGCTACTCCGGGAACGTGTATCTTGGAACAGCCAAGCAGGAGAAGAAGCATGTAGTCATCATTATATCTGCTCTGCTCGGAGCATCCTTGCTGCTTGCAGCCGCCCTGTGTTGCTACATGCTGACACGAAAAGCCGTCAACAAAGGCTCCTCGCCGGAAGGTATGTATACTTAGTAGGGTTGCTTATTTGTAATCAATCGATCGATTCATCGATCGCTCGCATATTATATGTAGTCACTTCACTTGCTCCTCCGTCGATCAGATCTTTATTGCTTATTAATCAAAACGCAGCCCTGCGCTGTGCAGCAGCGGATGATATCGCGGACGGCAAGAACACGGCCCTGCCTCTGCCTGCCCAGGAGAAGTCGGTGCGAAGCCGCACGCGGCCGCGCGAGATCGCCACCGAGACGGCCCATCCCTACAGGTTATCCGAGCTGCAGGTGGCGACCAACAACTTCGCGAGCCGGATCGGTTCGGGCGGGTTCGGGATCGTCTACTACGGGAAGCTGGGTGACGGGAAGGAGATCGCAGTGAAGGTGCCGAGCAACGATTCGTACCAGGGGAAGAAGCAGTTCAGCAACGAGGTGTCTCTGCTGTCAAGGATACACCACAGGAACCTGGTGGCGTTTCTGGGCTACTGCCACGAAGATGGGAGGAACATCCTGGTCTACGAGTTCATGCACAACGGGACCCTGAAAGAGCATCTGCACGGTACTGGCTGGCTGGCTGACTAGCTCTCATTATATTATTATATATAAATTTCATTTTCATATATATATATATATATCATTTTCATTTGTATATACATGCACACATATATATATATATAATAAATGTGTGCGCGCGCGATCGAGCAGGGCGCGACAAGCACATTAGTTGGATCAAGCGGCTTGAGATCGCCGAGGATGCGGCGAAAGGGATCGAGTACCTCCACACCGGATGCACGCCGTCCATCATCCACAGGGACATCAAGACGAGCAACATCCTTCTGGACAAGCAGATGCGGGCCAAGGTGTCCGACTTCGGGCTGTCCAAATTCGCCGCCGAGGAGTCTCACGCGTCCACCAACGTGCGAGGGACACTGGGATACCTGGACCCGCAGTAAGTGTGTGTGTGTGTGTTTCTTTTTGGTTGTTAGTACATCGCTGATTGCTCTCAAACACTAATTAATGAATCATGCATCGCATGAACATATATATAATCATCATCAGGTACTACATCTCCCAGCAGCTGACGGAGAAGAGCGACATGTACAGCTTCGGCATCATCCTGCTGGAGCTCATCTCCGGCCGGCCTCCCATCTCCACCTCCTCCTTCGGCGACCAGTTCCGCAACATCGGGCCCTGGGCCAAGTTCTACTACGAGGGCGGCGACATCGAGGCCATCGTGGACCCCTCCATCTCCGGCGGGTACCAGGACGTGCAGTCCGTGTGGAAGATCGCCGAGGCCGCGGTGCGGTGCATCGACTCGGAGCCCCGGAAGCGGCCGTGCATGCCGGAGGTGGTGAAGGAGATCCAGGACGCCATGGCGCTGGAGCGGGCGTCGTCGGAGGCCGGCGGGTGCGGCGGCGGCGCCCCCCCCTTCTCCCCCGCGGCGGCGAGCGTCAGGTCCGGCGGGACCATGAGGTCGCACGACATGGTCATGGACAACCTGCTGCTCATGGACGACGAGGACGACGACGACGACTTCTCCTCCGTGTCAGGCTCCGTCGGCAAGCTCAAGTACCCGGAGCTGCGCTGATTAGTTAGTAGGCTTTTGGATTTCAATTTTTTCCGTTTTATTTCTTTCTTTCTTTCTGTTCTTTTTTTTTAAAAAGGAGAAGAAGTGTATTTTTTTTCATTTTTTCTAGAGCAGCAAAAAAAAAAAAATCCACGCAGCAGTTTAGTTTATATCTGTCGACAAAAACAGTCAGTCACTCAGTCACAGTCAGTGGAGGGAGCTAGCGCTGCTACTGCTAAGCTGATTCTTCTGCTGTAGAAGACGAAAAAAGAAAAATCTCATCCGACACCTTTGGCCCAGAGGCCCAATAAGCATATGGCAGAACTGGGCCGGGCCGAGGAGGCGCCGACCGAGGGCATAGTCGTCAATTCACAAACATGAGCGGGAGCGAGCGTTAGGGTTGCCGCCACCCAAGCAAGGGAGGAGGGGGGGTCCCTTCATTATCCTCCTGGTGGTGTGGTGGTGGGTGACCTGACCCCTCCCCGACCCTCCCCGACAGCGCGAGCAAAGCAAGCAGCTAAAACCCCATTTCCTCCCTGCGGGTGCGGGCTGCGGCGAGGCGATCGATCCATGGGGTTAGAGATGGAGGTGGAGGTGGAGGTGGAGGCGGAGGCGGAGTCCCCCGACGACGACGCCACCGCCACCGCCACCGCCTCCAAGGCCTGCGCCGACTGCCACACCACCAAGACTCCGCTCTGGCGCGGAGGACCCGAGGGACCAAAGGTACGCCGCCGCGCCTCCTCTGGATTTTCGATCGACTTGCCGCGGGGGCTTTCGATTTGGTTTCCCTGAAGGCTCATGCCTGCTGCCTGCTGCTGCGCGCAGTCCCTCTGCAACGCCTGCGGCATCCGCTACCGCAAGAGGAGGAGGCAGGCGCTCAGCCTCGACGCCCGGCAGCCCGCCGCCGATCCCGATCCGCTGGAGGGGGATCGGCAGCCCGCCGCCGATTCCGATCCGCAGCCCAAGAGGAAGCCCGCCGCCGCCGCCGCCGCCGCCAGCAGCAGCAGCAGCAGCACCACCAGCAGCAAGAACAAGGAGGAGGAGGATCAGCAGCTGCGGCTGCGGCCGAAGAAGAAGAAGAAGAAGAAGAAGAAGCAGCAGCAGCAGCAGCAGCCCGCCAGGAGCACCGCCACCAACCGGAGCAACAAGGACCGGCAGGTCACCGTGGAGCTCCGCGTGGTGGGGTTCGGCAAGGAGGTGATGCTCAAGCAGCGCCGCCGCCAGATGCGCCGCAGCAAGTGCATGAGCGAGGAGGAGAGGGCCGCCGTCCTCCTCATGGCCATGTCGTCGGGCGTCATCTACGCCTCATGAGCCAGCCTGCCAGCCATTCCATACCATTCCATTCCATTCCAAGGGGGAGAGCAGTGTCTCGAGTTGCAGATGGGAAGGAAGATCCCCCACCTGCTCTTAGTTTTCCTGCTGCTTGTAGTAGTAGGTCGGTCAGTCTGTCAGTCATTTTGTTAGCAGTAGAACTAGACAATCGATCGATCCTGTCATGGATCTGTCTGTAATGTAAGAGATGATGGAAGGCATCCAGTAGTAGTAGTAATCTCCAGTCTGCATTGCACTTGCCGATTGATTTGTGCTTCCTGTTTCCCTGCTGATGTTGACCTTGCATCTATCTAGTATCTTGCTTTGGTTTCCTCTTCTGGAAACTGCCGCCAACAAGTGCCCCGGGCAACCCAAACAGGGAAACACTACTGCTGCCGCCTGCTGGTGGTGGCACCGGCAGTGCCACTGGCACTGGGGAGGGTATGGACAAATCCACTCCTGTTCGTATCCAAATCCAAATAATTATTATCCACTTCTTACCCTCCCCATTCCCACCCATACCCAATGGATAACTAGTTTTGTACACCCAATCGATTATTTGCACCCTCCCCACACCCTACCCTCCTCATTTCTTCAATGGATAATTATTTTCTACCCATACCCTCCCCATTTGAGGTGGTGGGTGTGGATTTGAATATGGATAATGGATAAAAACAACAGGCATAACCGCCACGCCATTCCACCACCGAGAACGGGAACCCAGCAAACCCACCTGCCCGCTCGTCATCAGGCTCCCAGCAAACCCCCTCCACCCCTATTATGGTGACAAATCAACACCGACCACCAACCAACAAATCAAGCAGCCACGGGGCGTGCGCGGAGATAGAAATGGATCGAAACACGGATACGAATTCGGATGTCACTATTTACCACGTTTTAATTCGATAATATTCGTATACGAATATTATCGAATACGAATACAAAACATATATTTCGAATTTGGATTCGCATTCCAATACTTACTCGATTCATAGCATAGAATCGTAAAGAGTATCAATTTCATTCGTCGATGGTTTTATAATTGATCAAATCATGTTACAAGTAGAGAGTAAAGCATGATGATTACATAATAGACATCGTATTGCAAATAAAATATTAATTAGTTAATTAATATATCACAATAAATATAAAATAAGTATTTTAAAAATATATAAACATCTTTTATAATATGTAAAAATAAGTACATAACACCATTTTAATATAATTATTAATTTGCTAAATAATATAATGTATTTAAAATTACTATAATTAGCTACATTAAAATTAATTAAAAAAGATCGTTATATAATCTAGTAATATTAGGTTAACATAATTAGCTAGTTGTCATTAAAAAAGATCATTTTGTAATTACTAATTAGTCATTCATGAGTACTTTGCTCTACACAGATATGAATAGTTTACTTTTTTTTTGTCGTATAAGAATCTGGAATCGGGCAGAGAAAAAAAATGGAAATCGAATTCAGATACATCCATTGAATATTCACATTAAAAACGAATACAAACACGAATATCCATATTGATGATTTTGTCGAATATTTCGGATATCCACACATGTCACATCTAAATCCATCCCTACGTGGAGGAAAAGAGAGAGCTCTGCTTGCTTGGGGGAAGAGCTAGCGGGTGTGCGCCTTGGTACAAAAATGTAATGAACCACCTTATATTTTACTACTTCCGACATAAATAGACCACGTACAGATTCTAAATTTTCCACTAGGCAGATTGTATTTTATTTTCAGGTAGGTATACGTAGATTTCACACAGGCACATGCATGGATCCGTTCACCTCCAACGCATAGGAGATTACATTGGTTGGCAGTTGACCACCAAAGACCAAAGATGTGGGATGGCTACCTTGGCAACTTGGCAAGAAACTTCATCTCCGCCTGCTGCTTTTGGAGCACCGGTGTGACGCGAGCCAGCAGAGACGTCTTCTTGTTCTTGGCCGGGAAGAGGAAGGACTGTAGCGGCACCTTGGACTTGTTGGATGGGGGGCGCCCGAGGAGGTTGCCGCTGCCGATGCTGCCACCGTGGGCGGAGCCGGAGCCGGGGCCGGGGCCACCATAGTCATCAGAATCGTCAGCTCCACCGGCCATCTGCGCCGGCAGGCTGACGCTCCTAATGTGCAGCTTCCCCAACGCCTGCTCCACCTCCGCCTGGAGCCCCTTGACGTGGTCCAGCCCGGCCTGTAGCTCGTCCGACACCCTGTTGTTCTCCTGCTGCATGTTGAGGACCTCCCCCTGGAACTTGGCGGCCTGGTACGATGTGAACCGGTCTGCCTCCATATCCAGTGCCGACGTGATCTCCTCCTGGATGTCGCACAACGACGTGAACCTGCACTGCAGCTCCCCCCGCAACATCGCGTTCTGCTCCGCCCACACCTGCAGCTCCGTCTTCAAAGCCCTCAGCTGCTTCTCCGTCGCCTCATCGTGCTTGCCCTCCTTGATGTTCAACAACTTCACCTGCAGGCCCTCGTGCTTGCTTTGGAACTCCTGCACCCGCTGCAACGACGAGCTAAACTTCATCCAGAACTCGAGGTTCTCATCCAAGAGCGTGTCAATGTCCCTCCTGAACCTCTCCTCCAGAGGAGACACATTCTCTGCCTCGGCAACTGCCGGCAGCCTCAGGTCCTCCAGGTTAAAGCCCCCTTGCTGCTCACCACCTTCTTGGATGGTTGAGCCCATCCTTATCAGCCTCGAGATGGAAGAAACGCTCGGTCTCCTCTGATGGACAGACGAGTAGCTCGGGGTCCTCCTGTGACCCCGGCGAGAGCAGCTACCAGAGCTCCTCTTGCATGAACCCTCGCTGCCTCCTTCCCCTACATAGCTCGCAATTTCTTCACGGAGTGACCGGATCTCATTCAGGCAATCCTGATTCTTTTCCTCCATTTCCGCAAGCCTTCGCTTCGCGTCCTTGTACCCCTCAAGGAGTGAAGTGTACTCGCCTAAGAGGACCTTCTCCTTATCTTCCAGGCTATTTGAGAGCCTCTCCTGCAGGTTCATCATGTCAATAACGCCATCAGCCGAAGATGAACCCATCTTGCTTATCTCTTCCTGTTCATCGTAACCTCCAAGGTTGTCTGAAGAAATGTGACGAAGTCGCACCAATGAACCCCTCTCACGTGAAATATTGTCCTGTCCAACGTCTAATTGTTGCTCGCTGCTTTTAGTGCCACATGAAGAATCATCAGTGCGTGCCACAAGTACATCATCAGGATCGTCTGCCTTAACAACACCAGATGCTGGCCCAGCATTGTGAGCATGGGGTTCAGCGATCTGAAGCCCAACCTCCTTCATGTCACAATACTTATTTGATGATGGCTCTGTCGATTCAACTGCTGGAGCATTGGACGTTTGTGTAGAAACAGAAACAATGTGGTGCTCGCAAACCGGTGATAGCAACAACTCGGATATATCGCTAAATCTGTTTATTGCTTCTACAAAGTTGGAACATATTGTGCTCTCATCTTTGTGGAAGGAGCTTTCAAGAGCCTGAACTCTGGTAAGCTCCTCTTCTACTTGCCTGAGCTTCTCGGTCAGTTCACTTGATCCGTTGGCCAGCACCGTATTCTCATCGTCCAGGTTTTGCAGGGAATTCTCCAGCTCGCTATTTTCCCGACAGAGTCGATCTATCTGAGAGGTTTGTGATGAAACCATAAGCTCCAAGTCAACAACTTTGTTGACAAGTTCATCAATTCTCTCCGTGACTTCTGCCATGGAGATGTTGCAGTCCCTCTCAAAGTGTTCCTTGATCTTGTCAATCACAGCCTGCGTATCTATACCACCTTGTTTGGCATGGTATGCATCCTCAATCTCTGCGTTGTGGTTCTTTTGTGTGTTTTTGTTAGAAAAATCTAGAGGATCCGATAGAGATTTGCCATGCTTGTTCATTATAGCCTTGAGCTTCTCTCTGAAAACCTTGACTCTTTCCGACTCTCCCATTGCTTGCCCTGCAGAGGCCTTACGTTGTTCTTGCAGTTTCATAATAGTGTCTTCACAGGACTTGAGTGCGGTTGCTGTCATCAAGGCTCTGGCTTCATCATCCTCAATCACCACGCTTTCATCAAACTTATCTTGGAAGTGGCAAACCTGTTCCTGCATGTCATTGATTTCCTTCTCAAGATCCCAATACTTTGCGATGCCACTCTCGTAGGAGCTTTTGATAAATTCCTTCTCAGTCTGCATGACAAGTATAGCTTTTTGTAGCCTGCTGATCTCTTCCCCTGCATTCTCCTTATTAATTGGAGTTGAGGTATCATTCTTTGTTCCTCCACCTGTTTGTTCTCCTTTCTTCTTCTTCATCAATCCATCAACAGTTGACTTGTGGATTTTGCGTGGATCAACTGGTGTGAATGCCTTTGGGATGTTATCATCTTCCTCTTCCAACATTGCATACTGGACCTGGTCAGGGAAGGCAGTGGCAATGGTGTGATTTGCTTTGTGCAGCTCCCCTGACATGATATCATATCGGTCAGCCAAAGCCCTGTATGCCCGATATACTTCTTCCACTTGAGTGATCACCTCCGGCCGCCTCTTGTAGTACATCTCTGCCCTCTTTGAAAAGGAATCAGCCTCCTCCCCAAGGAGCAGGAGCATGCACTTAACCCTATGCTCCATATCTGCAAATAAGTACCGATACTTGCTGTTATGCACATAAATATACAGAAATTAAAGTGGGAACTCTGATTCTTGAATAGAATGCTGATAAATTTAAAACATTTATGGGCACCATAGAATGTTGTTCTTTTCAATTTCTTCACAATAATCATGGGCACCAAAGAAATATAAACCTCCAGACTCGAACATATAGATAAATGAGCTCATGGTATCCACACTGACTAAAAAAAGCTAAAGCACGATAACACCGTGTGTTATTTCTAGTAATTCATGAATCGTAGTTGAAAAATCCACTAGATCGAACTTATTCCTTAACATGAAACTTGTGTAAACAGATTCGACCTAACACATAATTAACACAAAAGATGAAAGCAATATATGGTTACCTTGGAGGTGATTGTCAAGCCATTTTGATTGTTTGGTGCGGATGTGGCTTGCCCACCACCATGAATACGCATTGCTCGCCGCCCGCTGCAACATCCTGTCTTTTCCTCCTTCACCTTGTTTGAATCCAATCTAAAAGCATTAATCTTTTCTTGACATGATAATTACCATGCAAGAGAAGAGAGGTTGGAAATGAATGGAGCAAGAAAGATGGAGCGAGAAATCATTATGAGGTCATTATGAGGCTGATAGCCAATTCCTTTCATTGTAGATACACAACAACAACTAAAAATAGCAAAGATGGTGAGAGGTTAAAGGAAAGGAGAACAACACGTACAAACACACACGCAAGGAAGTTCATACATGAGTTCCCTTCATGCACCTGTCAAAGAGGCATTGCCCTATGGATGAAACACTATGAAGTGCAAGTCTCACAATAGGTCGCAACCCATGCATGAGCACTTCGCAAAACACGGAGCTCGCCAACGAGTAGATCTTTAGCCATCTCTTTTCTGAAGGGATGCATGCTTCTACATGTAGGGTCACTAGCAATTTCAAGGTGCTGAAAAAAACAGAACCAGATTACTAAGTCCTTATTGGCAGCAGACACTAGTTGCTATTTTTGGATAAATATTGCGGGCATCCCCATACATGTCATGCAATTATGCAACATAGGCCCTGACAAAATGGAAAAGCTGCAACATCATTTTGAATTCTTCAATTATCTTTTGGGTGTTGAAAAACATTTCTCTATAACTACCTCTAAACTGCCCTTTCAAAACTACCGTTGCTTATAGCTCACTTGGTGCTAGTTTGTTCGTTACATAGTTGCAGAAAAATGCATAGGTCAGTAGATTTACTTGTTTAAATACTAGACTGAATAATCAATGTAATCCTCTTCCAAACACCTCAATTAATATCGGTATCCTCACCTCAATAGCTGTAAAATAGCCCTGAATCTCTTTGTCCAGGTGCATGAGCAACATGCGGTGAGCATGGATTTCTCTCTCTTTATTTTCCAGTGGACGTCTGGCAAGTCGACCATCATCCCTAGCAGCCTCTGTGGACATTTCTTCTAGTTCTGAAGAGGTTACTATCATGTCATTGTCTCATTGAGTTGTAATTAGGAACTCTGAAGGAAAGTTGTTAGAAAGAAGAAACTAACGTGAATTGTGTATAAATTATGGCAACAGAATAGCACCTTCAAGTGATGAGGCATAGAAAACACGAAAAAATGCGCGCAAGATCTGGGGAACTCCCACCCCTTTGCCTCCACAGAATTTGACCTCCCTGTTTCCATTCTTCATATTATAAATACAACAGCACAATATTCTTCATACTTTAAAATAGTTATAGATTGTCAAAATAGTGTGGTCAAGAGCAAATAAGTTTTGAAATTGTTAGAAATGAATGCCGACACATATTCTCCAGGAGACATATCTAAGGTGGTAAACTTTAAAAGCTCAGCAAACATTAAACTCTTGTCTCTTTCTTCCAAGAGAAGGTGAAAATGTCGCCGAAGATCATCATGCATTTCAATTCACTAGTACATGGGAATGTATCTGGTGGAAAGTACAACCTTCGTGAAAACCCGTACAAACCATGGCAAACAAATCATCTAAATTCACACAAAAAAACACACATGTAGATGATATGATGATACACAATCTTGTAAAATATCTTGTTCAAACTCGAGTTCGTTCGTGAGATATAAAAATAACAAATTTCAAGCCTTAGAAATTTATTATTTTATATCTCACGAACAAAGTCGAGTTTGAACAAGATATTTTACAAGGTTGTGTATCATCATATCATCTACATGTGTGATTTTTTTGGTAAATTTAGACGACTTTTTGTCGTGGTTTGCACGTTTTTTCACGAAAGTTGTGGTTTCCACCAAATATGTTCCCCTAGTACATGAACTTAAGGAAGTCAAATTTGTAAAATTAGTTAGGCTGCTTATTGTAAAATATGATAGAACCACTAGCTTAAACTTATATCATTTTTGTGCTATCAGAAAAGTATAACCCTGCAGCCAGTTCTTAAATACTTTTACGTAAATAATTAAACAATTTCCGGTACTACCTTTATTTATGGGAACATTAAATGCTGATAAAAGAATTGAGCAAATAATTTGAGGAAAAAACCAATGGATAAATATCCAACCACATACTTTACAACAAACGAAGCTTTAGTATAGTTGCAACTGAAAATGTCTTCAGATTTTCGACCATGGCGATGCCTTAACCATGTAGCAAGCTTCTCCCTCGAAAACAAGTCTTGGCCAGGTATATCTACCCAAGTTTGTGCCTGCATGTGAGAAGAATCAATTTGCATGGACAAACACATGATTTCTTAGTCAATGAGAAAATAAGGCATTTGTTTGCGAATAATAAGGCATTTATTTAAAACATAGGGAGTTGTTCTTCAATGTAGGGTCCATTTGTCACTGAAGCCAGTTTCAGATACACAATGTTCTCCACTTTTTAATAAACACAAATTTAAAAATAAGCCTTCTCAATAGATTCACCTGGTCATATATATTCCTGGAAAGTGTGAATCCAAAGTCAAGTGCTAATACAGCATTAGAGTATTTTCCGTATCTTATCATAATCTGCAAATATGACAAACAATTTAAAGTTCTTGGAAATCAAACAAGATGGTTGCCTCCATTCCCAGAGACATTCTGTACATAGACCCATCTCCTGAATTGGCAAGAAAATAGGGAAAAAATGTAACAAGGAACCAAGAACTACCTGTTCACCGACAGCATAGTTCCTGTCAGCAATGACCTGTAAGTAACAGAAGATAATAAGTTACAATGTTATAACCATATCCCAGAATGTAAAAGAGCCTTCATAATCACAAACACGCAATACCTCAGAAACATCTTTCTGCTCATCATATAGTAGTATAGAATTAGAACGATCATCATGGTTAAGAAAATCTGCAAATGGAATCTATATGATAATTTCAGGTTGGTGAAATGTGTAGATGAATTATGCATGCAATCCATTCAAGCTACAAATATAATATTGTAGTATATGAGAAAAAAATTATACCAGTGACACACCTCTGGAAGTCCACCAAGCTCGAGATGAAACTGCATGTGGCATGAAAAATCACATTTTCAATCAGATTACCCACTTTCAAAAATGAGGTAAAGCACTCCTGCTGTATAAAGCACATAAAAAAAGGACCAAGTTATACACAAGAAGAAGATCCAGACACAAGTACCCATCTTCGGGGGAAAATGGACATAGAGAAAGGAGTTATTTTGACTACACAGTCAGAATGGTTATCTCACCATTCTGACTTCTGACAGAGATAACCGATTATGTATGTTTCAGTACAGTGAAAAACTAGCACCTGGTATTGAACATGTTGAGATGCCAAAAAAAAAACATCTATTATAATGCTGAATGATGTAAGGAACAAAATTAAAGTGCATGCAGTAAAAAACAACAAAAAAGAAAAGAATCAGGTTAAATCTGATGACATACCCAATGCACAAGCATGCATGAAATCCTCCAATTTTATTTCTCCAAACAAATGCGCGAAATATTCAAGAACCTTGCATATGGAAAATTCAAACATTCAAGAACCTTGCATATAGAAAATTCAAACATTCAAGAACCTTGAGAGAGAGCGAGGGAGAGTATGAACTGGCTTCACTGCTGAAAATTCCTTCTTAACCAGCTCCCTTCGTTCAATGGCTTCATTATAAACTGCACTATTTCGGACCATATGAAGCTCATTCAGGTCCCAGAACATCTGGAACAAACAAGAAACACAAATACTATATATATAAAACTGTCGCTATATTGTCCTGAAACCTAACAAGGATTTGAACAGTAAGATTTCAAACATATCAAGTTAGCCACTCTAACAGTGTTATAAAGGTCAGAAACACCTACAGCCTTACAAATCAACAAGAAAACATAGAGTAAAATTAGTCTGAGCACACATGTTACGATGTCTAAAAAATATAATTTTTCTCCCTCAAAATGTAGTAAAACCATTGCAATAGCAGTGCACAGAATTTGTAAGGCGTACACATAACATACCATGTTATGCATCTGATCCTTGCATGGAAGATATTTGATATATGGCTCCCATCCTGATGCCTGGAAGGATAATAAAGGAGCATAAGAAGGCACAGTTTCCTTTGCGATTTCTATTTTATGTACAGAAATAATGCATCGAAAATACATGTCCCAGGTGCTGCTCCATCATGAGGAGAACAGCAATCTTTGATGTATCTCCAACAAGGTTATCGAGTAGCATACAAACTTCTTGGGGAAGTTTATCTTGAGTAAGTTGCTGCGTAGTAACAAAAGAATTATTCAAAAAAGATGTTCTAGCTTAGTAAGGTATCCTTCCTTAAGATAGTGGAACTAACTGTTAAGGAACTTACAACACCATAAGGTACTTCCAATATACAGTCCCCCTCTTGTATGGGCTCCAATGCAAATAACGACCTGCAAATACCAAGGCTAGGTAAATGAGCAGGAGGAGAATAGAAGAAAAGGGCAAGTTGTACTGACCTTCCAAAGGTCGAAGTAGCGACATCTACTACCGACGAAACCTGAGTACCTGCCTTCCTCTGCAGCCAATGCAGGAAGGGAGTGCAGCTATCGCCCTTGAGGTTGGCGGCCTGCGAAAATCCAATTCGCCCTCAGAACGCATCGAATCGACGAGTAAAAAAAAATCGCATTCGTAGAAACAAACCCTAGGTAGCTCGACAGCTGAGCTCAGTTCACCTGGGCCTTGGTGGCGGCGGAGCGGGGGAGGATGCGGCGGCCGCCACCCCCGAGGCGAGACGCGACGCCGCGCACCCATCGAGCTCCCGCCGCCGCCGCCGCCATCAGTTGAGTACGGAACCAAACCGCAAGTGCTTTGCTAGCGGGGAAATTTCGATAAAGCAGAGCGCGCGCGTCGGACGAAACGAACTGAAAACAAAAAAAAAATCAAAACACGACCACAGTGGGAGTCGAACCCACGACCTTCTGATCCGAAGTCAGACGCGCTAATCCACTGCGCTATGCGGTCCCTGTTTGGGGATAAGTGGTCAGAAGTTATATTAATCGGTCTATACTACTCCCTCCATACGGCTTAGCCTCAAAGGCCGAGGGAAGTGCTCCCATCATTAATTTTTCTTGGAAAAAACAATAAGCTTTTATAGCAGATTCGGTTCCTCTGTGCATGTATTTCATTCCCAAGGTGTCCATGCGAAAAAATTACTGACATCTCAATTCTCACTGTGTCACTCCTAGAAAAATGAGAATAGACTTCGCAAAAGTGAATTTTTTAAGATTTCCCAATAGGTCTTGCATAGATCAACGGACGGAATTGTCGACCCGTGCGGCTTGCGCAGATGTTTCGAGTGCATGACCCGTTCATTCTTCGTGCAGTGCCGAGTGTATACAGCGTTTAGTTCCGTAATTTTGCTGCCATGCGATATGTGCATAATAACAATTTTGCTACCGTATTGAATCACGATGTTTTGAAAAGATGGGGCAGGAGTACGTAAAAAAATACAGTAAGTGAGAAAAAAAAAATAAACAGCTTTCTTGTTTGGCTGGTGGTCAAGGCTAGGTTAGTCTTTGGTTTGTTCTTTTTGGTTCTTGATGATCGATTTATTTTGGGAGAAAATCTGAAACTTGTTTGGCTACCGTATTGAATCACGATGTTTTGAAAAGATGGGGCAGGAGTACGTAAAAAAATACAGTAAGTGAGAAAAAAAATAATAATAAACAGCTTGCTTGTTTGGTTAGTATCAAGGTAATCTTTGGTTATTTCTACTGCGCAGTTCTTGATGACGATTTATTTTGAGAGAAAAGTAGTGCTGACTATGGCTGATAAGCCAAACGAATAGCGTGAAGGTCTTACTACTAAAAGGAAAAAAAAAAGAAAAGATCCGGCGATGACAGCACATGCTGCACAGCAGAGCAGAGCACACAGCGCAGAGCCGAGCCCCCGACGGCCGCGCTCTCGACCTGCTTGATCCGCCCGCCGCTGCCTCCTCCATTCCCAGCGATCCCGTGTCGGATTGCCGCCGCCGCCGCCGCCTCTTGGTCGCCTGCCTGCCGGAGGGAGAGGAGTCAGCTCATCTCGCCTCGCCTCGTACCTTTGACCCACCCCAAGCAAGCCCGGTCGCATGCCATTCAAATCTCTAGCCCCCGCCGCCGCCGCAAGCCCCCGCAACCCACTGACCTCTCCAGCTAGCAACCCTAGCTAGCTACCAAACCATGGTGTCGCGGGGCCTCTTCGGCTGGTCCCCGCCCCACGTCCAGCCGCTCACGCCCGTCTCCGAGACCTCCGAGCCGCCCGAGTCCCCCTCCCCCTACGCCGCCGACCTCGGCCTCGGAGGGGACGGCGCCCCGCCGCCCGACGACGACGCCCAGCCGCCCCTCGACGATGCCGACGACGACCCCGACCCGCCGCCTGCCGCCGTCCCCTTCAAGCGCCTCTTTGCCTGCGCCGACCGGCTCGACTGGGCGCTCATGGCCGCCGGCAGCCTCGCTGCCGCTGCCCACGGGGTCGCGCTCGTCGTCTACCTCCACCTATTCGGGAGGGCCATCAACTCGCTCCACGGCCGCCACACGCACGACCTCTTCTTCCACAACATCAACCAGGCATCAAACTTTTTTGCTTTTCCAGTTTTGCTTGCTTGCTGCTGCTGCTGCTGCTGCCACTAGCCCACTACTACTACTTGCTAACGGCGTTTTCTCTCCGCAGCACGCCTTACACTTCCTCTACATAGCCATCGGCGTTTTCTTTGCCGGATGGATAGGTAAGGTGGTTCCTTGTTGCTCGCTGACACGAGTCGAAGCAAACTTTTACCAATTTCTCTCGTCTACCTGCAGAGGTTTCATGCTGGATTTTGACTGGGGAAAGACAGACGGCAGTGATTAGATCCAAGTATGTTCAAGTCCTGTTGAACCAAGACATGAGTTTCTTTGATACCTACGGCAACAATGGTGATATTGTCAGTCAAGTACTCAGTGATGTCTTACTCATTCAGTCGGCCCTTAGTGAGAAGGTGAGTTCAAAACTTCCTTGCTTAGTAAGTTATCCTTCCGCTGTCGTCTACTGATCGATTGCTTTGTAACCTGTTGTTTTTAGGTTGGAAACTACATTCACAACATGGCTACATTTTTTGGTGGTCTTGTCATTGGTTTGGTCAACTGCTGGCAGATAGCGTTATTGACATTGGCAACCGGGCCCTTCATCGTTGCTGCAGGAGGAATATCAAACATATTTCTCCACAGGCTTGCAGAAAATATTCAGGATGCTTATGGTGAGGCAGCAAGCATTGCTGAACAGGTATCAAATAGCGCACCTGATTTTGAAATTTGTTGTGTCTCCCGTATGATGCCTGCATACCAGCTACAGATAACCTCGCTTCTTTAGACTTACCCAAATCGAATTTGAAGGTTACTTCCCCTCAGGAAAAAAGAAAAGCTAGACAAGGATGAACTTCTAAGATAGACTGATTATATTTCTCAAAACTGCTGTTGTTTGAAACAAAGAACCCATTGGGACAGAATGCAATCCTTGCTGTTATCTACTACATTTCCTCCTTGATACTAGTTAAGTTGGTCGCGCAATATTTGCAAGTTAAACATATTTTTTTAAAACAAACAAACAAAATTTGCATGATTAAGTATGTACATTTGAACCAGATGAAGATCATATCTAATGTCTATTAATAAACCATCTAGATTTTGACTACATGTTGGGGGTGCATCAGTTGCCTAGGTTCCTCACAAGATGTCATCTGAGTTCTGGAAGTGACACTAGGGTAATAGGAACAAATAGAAAACATAAATGATGGTGTCGTCATGGAGCACCCAGGTCTTGGAAACCTGCAGACTTGTTTTAAGTAGGCAGTGACAAAGGTGCATGGCTTTAAACAGGAAATTCAGTTTGTTTCTGTTCTACTGCTTTACTGAGAGTTGGAAATTAAAACACGCGGCAATGCTTGTTTTGCAGGCAATCTTGTACATAAGGACTTTATACTCCTTCACAAATGAGACCCTTGCAAAGTATTCTTATGCTACTTCACTTCAAGCAACGCTGCGCTATGGAATACTTATAAGTCTGGTGCAAGGTCTTGGTCTCGGATTTACATATGGGCTTGCCATATGTTCTTGTGCCTTACAACTTTGGGTTGGGAGGTTCCTAATCTCACATGGAAGAGCTAATGGCGGTGAAGTTGTAGTTGCCCTGTTTTCTATTATCTTGAGTGGACTGTAAGCATTGGCTTTTAAGAGTTTTCCTTTAGTTATATTTAAAATTTTACCCTTTTATTCATCTTGACTAAGTCTTTGAATTGATTGTAGTGGGCTTAATCAAGCAGCAACGAATTTCTATTCCTTTGAGCAAGGACGTATTGCTGCATACAGACTCTACGAAATGATAAGCCGCTCAACATCTATTGTAAACCAGGATGGCCATACCTTACCTTCAGTGCAAGGCAACATTGAGTTCCGCAATGTCTACTTCAGTTATCTGTCCCGCCCAGAAATCCCGATCTTAAGTGGATTCTACCTTACAGTACCTGCTAGAAAGACAGTTGCTCTTGTTGGCAGAAATGGTTCTGGAAAAAGCAGCATAATTCCTCTAATGGAACGCTTCTATGACCCAACCTTAGGTATTGTAGTGTTTGAATCTATTACCCAATATTTTTTACATCGATCATGGGAAGTGATTACCTGTGGGGCTATATGTTACAGGTGAAGTGCTTTTGGATGGGGAGAATATCAAGAATTTGAAACTAGAGTGGTTAAGAAGCCAAATAGGACTGGTGACTCAGGAGCCAGCTTTATTGAGCTTGAGCATTAGGGAAAATATTGCATATGGTAGATCTGCCACAACTGACCAAATTGAAGAGGCAGCCAAAACAGCTCATGTGCATGCTTTCATCAGTTCACTAGAAAAAGGATATGACACACAGGTTCTACACCCACTATATCACAATTGTCTATTGAAACTGCATTTTCTTACAGTAGTAACATGCTTATTTAATTGAAACTAAACATGGGATAGGTTGGTCGGGCTGGCCTTTCTCTGACGGAAGAACAAAAGATAAAGCTTTCCATTGCTCGTGCTGTGCTCTCAAATCCATCAATTCTTCTACTCGATGAGGTCACTGGTGGTCTTGATTTTGAGGCTGAAAAGGCTGTTCAGGAAGCACTAGACATTCTAATGCTTGGGAGGTCTACCATCATCATAGCTCGACGCCTCAGTCTTATCAGGAATGCTGATTATATAGCAGTAATGGAGGAAGGTCAACTTGTTGAGATGGGTACACATGAAGAATTGTTAAACCTCGATGGTCTTTATGCAGAACTTCTTAGGTGTGAAGAAGCAGCAAAACTTCCAAAGAGGTAATCCATTTCAATCAGCATTATGCTCATCCCTAAAAAATCACTTATTTATTTATTTTGCTCAGTCAGAATGCTGATCTTTGTATAGAGAGGTTTCCTTGGCCGCTAAGCAAGATATATGATATATCTAATTCAATCTCTAACCCTAACCCTAATGGAGGCCCAGTAGGTCCAGTGTCGGCCCATCCAACGACCCATGACAAAATAACATTCACGTTAAACTAGATGATGGCATGCATAATCCTTCATCAGTGGTCTTTAATTATCTGTACATCTACTTTCTTTAAATATTTTTTGTTTACAAGAATGATTTGCATTAGCCTGTGTACCCTAACTTGTTTGGAATTTAACGGCTTTGTTGTAAGCGACTTGCATCGTGAAACCCATTTGCAAATGCATTATGGTTGTTTGCATGCATTATGTCTAAATGCCCAGTTAAGTTTGTAGAAGTGCTGCTAGCTTCTAGGTTCATAAATTGCATGTTTAGGGCTGCTTTAATTACTGTTATGCTATTTTATGTTGGCTTCAATTTAATTCATGCACCTAGGTGCGACTAGCATTAGACATATATTCTTGAGGTATTTGGAATGTAGGAATGTTTTGTTGATTTACTAAATGCCACCTAAATTTATTCATGGGCTAATTGAAGCGTCTATTTCCCCATGAACCGTTTCAGGACACCAATCAGAAACTACAAAGAGCCGATTTCCTTCCAAATTGAAAGGGATTCGTCAGCAAGTCACAGCTTTCAAGAGTCCTCTTCCCCAAATATGTCAAAATCACCGTCACTTCAGAAAACACATGGCTTTCTCACATTCCGAAATTCTGATGCCAATCATAACTCACATGAATCACCAAATATTCAAAGCCCCCCTTCAGAGCAAATGGCAGAAGCCCGACTTCCAATGGTTGCTTCTGAGAGAGCTCCATCCATCAAAAGGCAGGACAGTTTTGAAATGAAATTGCCTGATCTTCCCAAAATTGATGTCCCGCTGCACCGACAGTCTTCAAATACATCAGATCCAGAATCACCAATATCGCCATTATTGACTTCTGATCCCAAAAATGAACGCTCCCACTCAAAAACTTTTAGTCGCCCCCTTGATATATTTGATAGATTCCATGCTGAGGATTCTAAGAAACCGCAAACGAAAGCACCATCTTTTTGGAGGCTTGCAGAGCTTAGTCTTGCAGAATACTTTTATGCTCTGTTAGGAAGTGCTGGTGCTGCTTGCTTTGGTTCATTTAATCCTCTTCTTGCTTATACAATATCTCTAATAGTAGTGGCGTACTACAAAATAGGAGCCCGTGATGTGCACGACGAAGTGAATAAGTACTGCTCGTTCATTGTTGGCATGGGTATAATCACTGTACTAGCTAACTTCTTGCAGCACTTCTATTTTGGTATAATGGGAGAGAAAATGACTGAGCGTGTAAGAAGGATGATGTTTTCAGGTATGACTTTGCCTTCTTTTGTATACTACTTCATAATCCCGTCCTGGTATTTGTTGATGGCACAACCCACCTGTATAAGACTGCTGATTACTGCTGTCAAAATACCAGACTTACCAAGTCCTGTTTACTGTATTCCAGCAATTTTGCGCAATGAAGTTGGCTGGTTTGATGACGAAGACAATAGTGCAGATATATTATCAATGAGACTCGCGAATGATGCAACATTTGTTCGTGCTGCTTTCAGCAACAGGCTGTCTATATTCATTCAAGATACATCAGCCATTTTTGTCGCACTTCTTCTTGGTATGTTACTACAATGGCGTGTTGCTCTTGTAGCACTGGCAACTTTGCCCATCCTTATCATTTCTGCGGTTGCACAGGTTAGCTCTTTCAACATTCAACAATATTTTGTCACGTTTTTCCAACATAGTATGGTCCGTTATGCGAAAATAAGCCTTCTATTACCTTTATTGATGTATTCTATCATAGTTCTCTATCTGTGTAATCTGTATTTTGAAGTATGTATTTTTTGGAACTTTATACGTAGAAGAATCGCATAAAACTTAGTCTCGCACACTTGCAAAATTACGCATAGGCCGAGTTAAGTGTGCCATGACAATACCTGTACTTTCTGTGCTTCTAATAACTTTAGAGGAAAGTTCCAATCTAAATGAATCTGAAAAAAAAGTTAATAGGATGCAGTTAATTCATATGACTGATTCAAAAATCTCAGTAAACTTGTCGTTTTACAACTGCTTAACTGGGTTCATACCTGGGTTGCTCTTTTTTGCAGAAAATGTGGCTTTCTGGCTTTTCCAGGGGGATCCAGGAGATGCACAGGAAAGCTTCTTTGGTTCTTGAAGATGCTGTGAGGAATATCTATACTGTGGTGGCATTCTGTGCTGGTAACAAAATCATGGAACTTTATAGATTGCAGCTTGGAGACATTCTCACGAAAAGCTTTATTCATGGAATGGGCATTGGTTTTGCCTTTGGCTTCTCTCAGTTCCTTCTTTTCGCGTGCAATGCACTTCTGTTGTGGTATACAGCTGCTGCTGTGAAGGATGGTCATCTTAGTTTGGTAACTGCTCTGAAAGAGTACATTGTCTTCTCTTTTGCGACTTTTGCACTGGTGGAACCATTTGGCCTTGCCCCTTATATTCTGAAGCGCAGGAAATCCCTGACCTCAGTATTTGAAATTATTGATCGTGTACCCAAGATCGATCCAGATGATGCCAGTGGCCTGAAACCCCCTAACGTGTATGGGAGCATTGAGTTCAGGAATGTTGACTTTTGCTATCCTACGCGCCCTGAGATGACGGTATTGAGTAATTTTAGTCTCAGAGTCAATGGAGGACAAACTGTTGCCGTAGTAGGTGTATCAGGGTCTGGGAAGAGCACAATAGTTTCTTTGATCGAGAGGTTCTATGATCCAACTGCTGGCCAAGTGTTGTTGGATGGCCGTGATTTGAAGTTGTTCAACTTGAGATGGTTGCGGAGTCACATGGGGTTGGTTCCTCAGGACCCTGTTATATTTTCGACAACCATAAGAGAAAACATAATATATGCAAGGCACAATGCAACCGAATCTGAGATGAAAGAAGCTGCCAGGATCGCGAATGCCCATCACTTCATTAGCAGCCTGCCTCATGGTTATGACACACATGTGGGAATGCGCGGGGTGGATTTGACTCCTGGGCAGAAGCAGCGGATTGCCATTGCTCGCGTGGTGTTGAAGAATGCACCCATTTTATTGCTTGACGAAGCCAGCTCTGCTATCGAATCAGAGTCGAGTAGGGTGGTCCAGGAAGCCCTTGACACATTGATAATGGGGAACAAGACAACGATTCTCATCGCGCACAGGGCAGCGATGATGAAACATGTGGATAACATTGTGGTTTTGAATGGCGGTAGGATCGTGGAGCAGGGATCGCATGATTCACTGGTGCAGTTGAATGGTTTGTATGTGAAGTTGATGCAGCCTCACTTCAGCAAAGGGTTCCGTCAGCGTAGACTAATATAGCCAGCCTGGTAGATTGTGTACATGACTCCATGGAACTGAGCTAGTTGGTTCTGCTTGACTCACGCCCCGGCTTCCAGTCGCAGTGAGAGATGTTACAGCTGTTGTGAGCTAACAGAACAGCTATGGCTCTGGGTGCATTGTATACTACTATTAGGGTTGCTGTGGCTACGATGGAGCCAGAAGAGCATAGCCTAACATGTCGATACATACAGCCTTGGTGGCATGCCATTGAGGTTGCTATTTTTTGTGTGTCTGATTATTCTGATGGCTGGAGTTTCTTTCTTTCCTTTGCGTGACCCTTTAGAATGTAGTCGATTCTTGCTAGTGCTGGGTGTGGTGTAGTTTGGAATCGGAAGTGTAATTGTAATTAGAGCAGTGGTGGAGGAAGGGGTATTGTGGTAGATGGATGTATTTTGATAGCCTCATTGTAACCTCTAGATTGTTTTACAGGGACATGTTTCCATGTGTCTGTCATCTGTGGTACTTGTTGAATTTGCTGAAGCATCATATGCTGCTGTACTGTACCGCGGTTATTTTTTAATTTATCAGACAAAGACGAAAAGGGTTAAATTAGATGCAAATAGGAGGTATATCTGTAATAAGCTCATGAAGTTTACCTCTTTCCTTTTCACTAGAAAGGCAACGCGGCGGCTAGTGACATTCGTTGATTTGACAACATATTCTTTTTGCCAGTGCGTCGTATGGAGTGGTGGTTGTAAAGTTTGAGGGTGTTTAATTATGTTTGTGTGTTTTGCTAATTTGTGGGAAATTGAAGATTTTTTTTGGTAAAAGTCTGGGGTGTACGGGTGGGTTGTATCAAAGTTAAGTTTTTTTTGAGGAAATATGGGTCGTATATATTTTTTGGAAAGGTTAGGGACTGACATGTAAAATTTTGTAGGCACCGGGGTTTAAGGGTGGATTGTTGCGAAGCTCGAGGACCTTTTCCGGAAAATCATGGGCTGCAACACATATTTTTCCGGAACCTTAGGGGTGCATATGTAAATATTTTACCGAGAAGTTTAGGGAGTGATGTATAAGATTTCGTAGGCAGTGGATTGTTGCGAAGCTCGAGGACCTTTTCAGAAAATTATGGGCTGCAAACATAATTTTCCTGAATTTCAGGGATTCATAAGTAAAAATCCCTGGACCGTGGGCGCGATTTTTGTTAAGCTCAAGGGCCTTTTTGCAAAATGATGGGTTGAAAACATGTTTCCCGAAAGTTTAGGGGTTCGTATTGAAAAAATCTTGGACCGCGGGCACTGTTTTTTAAGTTCGAGAGCTTTTTGCAAAACGACCGATATCTGCCCGATCTGGACCGTTGATTGGGCTGATCCGACGGCCGGGAGAGGCCCGCGATGTGGCCACTCTCCCAGCCCACCTTATTGGCCCAGAATACTAGTAATAGATAGATAATAGATAGTTAGATAGATAGATAATTAGATGCAAATAGGAGGTATATCTGTAATAAGCTCATGAAGTTTACCTCTGTCCTTTTTCATTTCCCGTGAAGATAAATATGCATGCGATTATGGGCCGTTATGGGCCCTGGGCACAGCAACCCAACCCAACCCAACCCAACCCAAAATAACAATCTAGCCGGTCGGTCAAACAAGGCAGGAGTGGTCTTATGATTCCGATCTGAGCCTCGCTCCCATCTCCTCCCTTCCATTGGCGCGGAGACGGAGAGGCACGCACAGCACAGCACAGGCACAGCAAGCAGGAGCCATGGATCCACCAAACCCTAACCCCAACCCCGCCGACGACGCCCAGGCCGCAGCCAGGCTCGCCGCCCTCTCCCTTCGCGGCGGCAGGGACCTCCCCCCGGACTTCCACACCGCCGAGATCCACGAGCACCACACCGACGGCGGCGACGACGACGACGACGACGAGGGCTACCTCACCGCCGCGTCCAGAGGCGGGAGCAGCACCTGCGCGTGGAAGGAGGTGCCCGAGGAGGGCCTCCACGACGACGACAAGGACGGGGACGACGTCTCCCCGCCCAGCCCCAGCAGCAGCGGTTACGCCGGCGAGCGGGGAAGCAGCCTCGACGACGATCCCGAACCCGAGCCTGACCCCGAGCCCGCCCAGGATTGGCCGCGCGACAAGAAGCATCTCGACGAGGTGAGCTCGTCTCGTCAGGACCCCCACCCCATCACCTGCTCTGCCTCTTGCTCTCCGTGGGTGGATTCCGTCACCAACGACCCCTGCCCGCCTCTCCCATTTTTTTGTTTTCAGGACGACGCGTCATCTTCGTGGAGGAAGAGGAAGAAGCATTTCTTCATCTTGAGCAATTCTGGCAAGCCGATATATTCCAGGCGAGAGACCACTACCAATTCCTGGAGTCCTTCAGCATTCTTCTCAACCAAGACAATAACATTTCGCAACTTCCAGGTATGGGGATGAGCACAAGCTGGCTGGCTTTTCTGCTACGTTGCAAGCAATCATTTCCTTTGTCGAGAACAGGTATGTGACGTCCCTTCTCTTTCCCACCTTGTTCAATTGTTTAGCTTCCGCTCACCTGACCTTATTTTGCCTCTTTCCAGCGGGGACCATATCAAATTTGTGAGGGCTGGCAAACATCAGGTCACCTCACCTTCCTTGTCGACTTACTAACCCATCCTATTATCTCAAAACCTCTTTGATTCCTCAGTATGGGCCACTAAGTTCTCTCATTCTGTCTTTCAGATTGTTTTCCTTGTGAAGGGTCCTATCTATTTAGTATGTATAAGCTGCACGGAAGAGTCATACGAGGGTTTGCGGGGGCAACTAGAGCTCATGTATGGTCAGGTGCTACCGCTGCTCCATTCATCTCTCACTACTAATCCTTACTTTCAGCTGTGGCTACAGATATGCCTTCTCCATCCTTATATTCACTTCTCTCTGAAAACATGACTTTTGCAGTTATTGCTTATTTTGACAAAGTCAGTCAATAGGTGCTTTGAGAAGAATCCCAAATTCGATATGGCACCATTGCTTGGTGGTACAGATGCAGTTTTCCTATCTCTGATACATGCGTTCAGCTGGTCAGTTTTTTTCCCCTCCTTTTCTCAGGATTCATTTTATTGGAAATAAATGCGTGGACTTGTAGCGCTCATTTAGAAATCCCATCAAACGGCTGGACAGGAATCCGGCGACATTTCTTCATGCATACACATGCCTTCCACTCGTGCAATCAACAAGGCAGGCAGCTAGTGCTGTTTTGCAGGACATTGCTGATTCAGGGGTGCTATTTGCACTGTTGATGTGTGAGCACAAGGTCTGTCCAACTTCATGCCATAACATGCATTGTCTAGCCGTAAATTAAGTGTTGAAGTTCACTTTTGTTTTATCAAATCCTGACCCTCTGCTATTACAAGTGCCTGCTTTCTTTAGGGAAGTTTCTTTTTTCATTCCACAAGTCCTGCCTTTTAATATTCTTGTGTATTGTTCTTTGATTATTTGCAGGTTATTAGTCTCGTGGGAGCACAAAAGGCAACTCTGCATCCTGATGATATTTTATTACTCGCAAATTTCGTACTGTCCTCTGAATCTTTTAGGTAACCATGATGTACTCTGAAATGAAGGATTATAACCTTGAACCATTTTTCTTACAGTTTCTGTATTTTTATGCAGAACTTCAGAGTCTTTTTCACCCATATGTTTGCCAAGATACAATCCTATGGCCTTCTTGTATGCTTATGTTCACTTTTTTGATGTGAGTGGAATTTATACTTCTTAATAATTGCATTGATTTGCCATTTTTGCTTAAATTCTAGCTTAGAAATTGTCAATGATGACTGTTGACTATGTATTAGTTTCTATACTTGTTGATCAGTACAATGCTTTATCAAAGCTCTCTCTCAGTCACATATCTGTTAAGAAACAGAGTTTGAGGGCATGGTGGACTGGGATACAGGCAGTGAGGAGATGAGGGTTTGAAAAAAGATAAGAATAAAGGGTTTAAGGGAGATAATTAAACCAAAGTCCTTGAGGATTTGAACAAGTAGCCGATGACAGATAGGAGCACATTGAGATGTTTCTTACTTTCTTCCCTTATTTAGGGGAACGTAGTCTTGGAAAAAAAATGTAGGGGAAAATACGAATTTGAGCACATGCATTTTGTGTGCACTGTCTCATTCTTTTACTCCCTCCGGTTCCCTTTTAGAAGTCGTTTTGGACAAGGTTTGAGTCAAACATTGGGAATATAAATCATGAATAACTTTTAATTTGTTGAATTTGAAAATGTGAAAATCATATAAATAGATTTGTTTTGAAAATTACTTTCATAAAATATACATATATAACTTTCCAATAGAGATTTTTATAGAAAAGTGAAGTCAAAGTTGTGCTTTGGTGACCGTGTCGCTGTCTTAAACGACTTCTATTATGGAACCGGAGGGAGTACATAGCTATTTTTGACAAATGTAGTTGCTAGGAAATCAGTATCAGGCATTTCGTGTGGACACTATTTTTTTTCTTTTTTGCATAACTGGTATTGTGTGTTGATTTTCAGCTTACCTTCTTGGCAGGAACATACATACGTGATTTTGCTTACTACACGATCAGATGCCTTTTATGATCTCAAAGATTCCAGGTGAGCTAACCAATAAGTCACTCAGCATGATTTGAATGTCATGAGATGCCTGAGTGTGCGTTGAGACACATTGAACTGAGATCAACTATTCTTTTGTGATCAATCTCCTAGGGCCCGCATTCAAAATGTTCTCATGAAGTCAAATGTCCTCATTGAAGTCCAAAGATCTTTACGTGAGAGTGCACTGCATGTTGAGGATCTGCCAATCGACCCGTCTTCTCAATCTGCTTCACAGCCTCCACAGTCCTCTCGAGACATGAGTTCTCAATCTTTATCATCTGAAATGATTGGAGGACCGGCTGGACTCTGGCATTTTATATACAAAAGCATTTACCTTGACCAGTATGTGTCATCTGAATTCCCCTCATGCATTAGCAATCAAAAGCAGCAGAAGAGGTATGTGTATTGATGACGTTACGTATTCATTTCCAAAGTAGTGAATCTTCATTGTAAGACAACCCCATGTGTACAGGCTGTACAAAGCTTACCAAAAACTGTATGCCTCCATGCACGATAAAGCAACTGGTCCACACAAAACTCAATTCAGAAGAGGCGAGGATTATGGTGAGTCATCTTTAACACCCAAAAACTCGGATCCTACTGTCTGGAAGCACTAGCAGCAAAATATTTCCTTAGCATAGAAATTTATGATTCATTGTGGGTTTATAGCATAGAAAAAGCTTGTCCTTGTGCGGTCCATATAGATTCTTCTTGCTCCCAAGTGTCTGTAACCTGCTGGTATCAACTTCTGTTGTCCTGCAGAAGAAATATTAAGCAAGAAAACAAGGAGCATGTGGGGTAGTTGCAAATGTTTGTACTGGTTAGCGCCCTGGCGCTAGTTAGTGCAAATAACAGTAAATAGTGTTGTTACTATGATGCACCAGAGAAATCATGCAAGAGCACATTCCCCCAAGATGTCAAATACGCTTGCTCCTCATATTTGGCTGGTGTGACAAATAGTTAATTTGACATTTCCCCCCTTCTCTTGCAGTTCTTTTTTGCTGGATAACCCAGGACTTTGAGCTGTATGCAGCTTTTAATCCGTTGGCTGATAAGGTGAGTAGGGCTGAGGGCAAAAGTGTTAAATTGCCTGCATCATATTTGGTTGCATAAGCAAAATAGTGATCTAACTTGGATTATACTTATTTGCAGACCCAAGCAATCAAGATGTGCAATAGAGTATGCCAGTGGGTGAGGGATTTAGAAAATGAAATATTCGTGTACGGGGAAAGCGCCCTTTCCTGGTGATATATTGTCTTGTGTGTAAATTGATATGTCTATGCTATATGCCTTACTGTTGGAAGATTTTGATGGTTGATGTACTTGTACCGGCACAGGCAGTACCATCATTGTTGGGGAGGTATATGAGGGACTGGGTAAATCAGAAGAGGTATTCATTTTTCTTTCCCCCCCCGTGAATTGGGATGTTTTCGTTTTTGATATCTGCGGTTTGGAAGGATGTATTCAGCCAGCGTGTGTGTTGAGGGAGGGATTGGGTTAGGGCCTGGAGTAAGTAATTAAGCAACCTGGCTAATCGCTGACTGATGGTGAAGAAGTTGCATGAGTTGGGCCTTGTTTAGTTGTCTAGGAATCCTCCTTTCCATTCTCTCTCCACCACATTAAGCCAAAAGACATCCTCCCTCTGTCCACAAAAGAATGCAATTCTCGTTTTTCGATGAGTCAAACTATTTGAAATTTAATGAAAGATATAGAAGAAAGTAATAACATTCATGACACAAAATAAGTACAATTAGATTAATTATAGAATATACTTTCATGATAAAATTATTTTGAAGTTATAAATGTAAATAATATTTACTTTAGATTTGGTCAAACTTGAGCAAATTTGACTGGCACGGATCCCATAGTTGCATTCTTTCGGGGACGGAGGGAGTATGTTCGGAATATTAAATGTAGATGAAATCAAAAACTAATTACACGGTTGTGATGACCTTTGAGACACGAATCTTTTGAGTTAGTTAGGCCATGGTAGGACAATATTTACTATAGTGGGTTAGGAAGACAAATTTTTCTTACATAAGGCTCGACAGTATTCGACGCCGCGCCGCGCCTACGTCTCCACTCGCTCCGCCACCGCTGGTCACGTGCTCATCCGCGCGGGCCTTGGACTCACGACGTCATCGCCCGCCGGATCTTGCTAGAGCCAAGCAGTCACAGAGGGAAGGAGATAGAAAAAGGGTAGCGGCGGCGCTCCCCGGCCCCTTGGTAATGGCGGCGGTGGATCTTTCGAAGCTGGTGAAGGAGAAGCGCTTCTGGGTGGCTTCCTTCCTCGTCGCATGGGCAGCCGCGCTGCAGGTAGGTAGCTTGTCATCGATTTGTTGCCTCCTCCTCTTCCCCCTCCCTTTGATTTGACGATTCGCTCCCCAAATCCATTGTCGTCCGTCAGGGCCACATGATGTGGTTGCAGCGCCAGGACGCCTTCAAGCACAAGTTCGGCGCAGATGCCTCCGACGCCGCATCCTCCTCCTCCTCGGATTAGATGGTTTCTTCCCCCCATCAATTACAGTAGGACTTTGCGCCTCCTAGTTGTAATAATATGATGATTAGATGGTTTGCTTGAACAGAAATATAAGATGTTCACATGCTATATCTTTGTGTTTCTGGTGCAACCTATTGATATACGCACGCACTATATGTTTTTGGAAGGGGGGGAAACAGATTGCAATGGTGCTGCCTGATCTAGTGTCACTTTCAGTGTTGCAAATTAGCTATGACAAGGCCTAGCTAGGGACCTCCATGGCTCCATTTGTGATCAAAGATGTCAGTATCGCACTTTTACATGTTCATCACAGGGAAATGAAATAGCTTAAACATCAGGTGTTCCTGTGGTGTTTCATCAATTCATTCTCAACATCGACGAATCCTAGCAACGAATTCATTCAGGAGAATGCGTAATAGGCACCTCGGCACCTTGTGCCATGACTGTGTAGAGCAGTGCACCTGAATGAATGTTGTTCCCATCAAGCACCTGAAACAATCGCTTCCGTAGCTGCTTGCTTTGCTTCGGCCCTCGCTGCCGACCTCATATCCACCGATGCGGGTCCTCCTCTCCATCTTCTCGCCCTCCTTCCTGTGGTGCCGCCGCCCTCCTCGTCAGTCGTCACCCTCTCCCGCTACGCCGCAGCCCCTTCCTCTTCCCTGACCACATGGATACTCGCGCCGAATTCGTCGGCATCCTCAATGACAACCAATCTCTCACTTCCAATGCTGCTTCAGCACTAGTTTATTGACTACCGTTTCACTTTAGATTTTTACAATTGGAACAAAGTCAATATAAGATACTGTGATGGTGCAACTCTGGAAATGTCTAACATCAAGTCAAGGTCCGCCTCTCGTCACCCATATATGCAACTTTGCTTTCTCCCAATCCCAAGTAACATTTCTGTTATCGCCCCCAGGATGGCAAGGTTTCTTCTTCAGAGGCCAGCGTATCTGGGAAACAGTCATGACCCACCTTCTTCTTCTGTCAAAGGGCATATCCAAGGAGAAACAGGTTTGCCTTGCAAATAAAAGACCACGGCCCCTTGTTTCTTACATCCAGTGCATTCGTCTAGCATGCCTACGCATTTTTCATCGCTGGCCAGACATCTTGGAATTTTACTTGAATCGTTTTGATAACATTGTTTTCCCACGGCTACCTTTAAGGCTTTTCTTACTTGATGCTTGGCTGGTGGCCTCTCTACATGCATTCACTGTGATGATTTCCGAGCACTTCTGCCCAAGACACGTACTTATAAATGCCTCGCAGAGGGTGGCTTTTTTCTTGACGTGTATGCTACAATCTTCCTTTCTAACGTTTCTGCTCGGTGCGTAAATTCACTTGACGTGTGGCGCTCGAGGTTGGCTTGTTTTCTGGCTACTACGGTTGAAAAATATACATTAGCTGCTTGATTTCACTTGCTACAGCTCAGGTTATGGCATAATTTATTTGCAATTAATACACATGAATTAAGTTGTAATACCTATTTTCCTTTGATACTCACACTTGCAACTTCATGCTTCTTATATGCAAATTAGTTCGTTCTCACAATAATGCCCCTTTGCTTGAGGATGCGAAAAGCAAGTTCTGTGGACAAAATATGCCATGTTGGTTGAATTTGGAATCATCTATCAACATTTGTGCATTTTCTGCACCGTTTTGGCCTCTAATTAATGGTACAAATTTCTAGTACCAACTGATTATCACTAAATATCATTATCTTGATATGTTTTCAAACTTGCCTGAGAATTGAGATTTGTCTCAAGTTTGTTATGACCTGACACATCACTAAATATCGTTATCTTGATCTGTTCTCAAACTTGCCTGAGATTTGTCTCAAGGTTGTTATGACTTGAGTACAAGCATGATCAACTAAACTAAAATGGAGTTCATTTGTTTTTGTAAGCAAGTGCTGAGTGTATTTTATCTTGCTTGAGCATGACTTGGTTGCATCCCTATCTGTTGCTAGGAGTATTTAACTTTATACCCATCAATTAGTATAGTGGCATCAGAGAAGTGAAAACATAGCGATTTTTTTCTCCATTCTTGTGTATTACAGAGAAGACATTTCTGGAAGAAGGTATATGCGGGCCTTCGATAACGATGTTGCTCGGCTGCAGGTCTCTCACTCTCTGTCTATCTGTCTACCCAATGCAGCACAAGTCTCTCAAAGACATTTATATCTATATGTTTTCTTGCAGGATCTGTGTAAACAGTTCCCTCATTGCAGTTCAGATATGGAGCCAGGGCAGGTTGTCTCCTGATTTTTTTAAGTTACCATTTCCTTCCTTTAAACTAATCACTCTCTTCGATATTGAAGCTGCTGTATGCTGATTGGTTCCCTTACTTGTGGTCAGTGCTTCCTGCGAAAAGTTGCAAAATGTGTCAGCACACCAATGTTTATACTCAATCCAGCATATGATGTTTGGCAGGTGTCAAAACTCATATCCATTACCATGGTCCATTAGCGCATGGAAATGGACATGACTCTTAGTGCTCTTTTCTTATTTCACTCTGCAGGGAGAGCACGTCTTGTCTCCGCAAGGTTCTGACCCTCAAAATTTATGGGGAAACTGCAGAATGGATATTACCAAGTGTAGCTCAAAACAGCTTGAAGTTCTGCAAGGTTGTAATGGAATCTTGTGTGGGTAAGCCTGCAACTTTGGAAGTCACTATGTAGACTGAGGGTATGAAACTTTCAGGTTTTAGAAAAGCTCTGCTTGATTAGAAGAGAGTGGGGTATATTCATTGACTCGTGCTTTTATACACTGTGAGTCAATGAAAGCTATTACTTGGCACTCCCCATCAGCTGCTAGAATCAACAATAAGGTAATAACTTCATGTCTACCTTTGTGTGTCAGTCCCCTTTGTGATATTCATCATCATCATCATAGTATCTGAATCAGAAATGTTGTGGACAGACGACGGCTGAAGCTAATTGGTTCTTTGAGGGAGGTGAAGGAAATAGATTGGGAATATCCCTGCATTCCGACATGCTACAATGCGGTTCTTGATGAGCCCTACAAGGAAGACCGACTGTCTGGTAGTGTTGTCTGTCCTAGAGTTTTGCCAATGCATGGATTGATATTTGTTGAGTTAAATTCGGTCAGAATCCAGACTTGTACTTGAGACTCCTTTTCTCCCGCAACAACTCTGTCGTAAAAAATCTGCACTCAGTATTTTTCCCTCACGTACAAATATGTTGAAGATCGTAGGTTGAATTGGTTGGAATAGATTCGACCCGCACGAACCATACATGTTTGGTTCCAAAAATGTCCGGGTTGGGTCGGACCCGGGAGCGAATATTCGCTCCAGATGTGGGTTCGTTGCATCCGCCTAAAACGGGTGGACACAGAAAGGTGTGGCTCCTGCCATGACCGACCTCGGGAGCTTTGCCGACCAGGGAAGCTCCGTAGCCGCCCATGGGAGCTTTGTCGGTAACGGGAGCTCCACCATCACGGAGGCCTCCCGCCTCCGTGATAAATAGATGATGATAAATATGACCCACATATGATAGGTGGAATCCATTGGGAGCTGATCTAAATGGTGTTAAAATGGCGTCCATCCAACTATCTCATATGAAGAAGAAGAAGTAGGGGTCTGAATTTGAGGGGTTGTTGGTTGGAGTTGACCTTAGAGGTTCACAAAGGTCCATTCTCTATTCATCTTCCGCGAGGCGCCTCCACTCTCGACAACGCCGCCCTATCCACTGGCGGTCAGCCACCATGCCGCTTGCGCGCTGACTTCTCCTCACCCTTCCTAATCTAGCATTTCGCGGTGTCCCGCCTTCCTATTATGACGTCCTTTGTTACTCCATTGTTGACCACCGCTGGGCGGGGCTCCTATTCCACCCGGCTGTCAGCAGGAGAGAAGCTGAAGGAGATCGTGTGGCTTACGATAGCTACACGAATCTCAAATATACGAAGCTACAAAATATTATGTTTCTCGGAGGAGTTATTTTGCCATTTTTTTTAGACCAGTTTGTTTTGCCATATGCATATATGCTTTTGTTGGAGTTTTCTATATTTTTTTTACAATTTTGCAAAAATATGTAAGTCAATTTCCTTTTGGGAATGTGGGCCGGGCTAGGCCCATGTGAGCAGGAAGAGGACATGTGGGCCGGGCTAGGCCCATGTAGCAAGAAGAGGACATGTGGGCCGGGCTAGGCCCATGTGAGCAAGAAGAGGACATGTGGGCCGGGCTTGGCCCATGTGAGAAAGAAGAGGACAGGTGGTCACGTGCGTGATGGATGCATCACGAATCTGTCGTCTGTGTTCCTTCCTTCTCCTTGCCCAAAGATAAAATTAAAATTCAATCAAGGAAACTGTGGAGCAAAATCCAATCCGAAATCCTTACAATCTCCCACTCCACTTGTGATTTGTGATTCCATTTCCATCTCCGTGCTTTGCCTCTCGCCGCCGGTGGCTGCCGCCGCCGCGACCGAATGCCAACGGCCAGGGGACCTAGCTAGGGTTTCCTTGGTCTCGATCTCGCCCGCCCCCCCAGATGCCGCTCCGGGAGGCCCCTCTGCCGTCCAAGCGGGTCGCCAGCGCGCGCCACTATGCCCCCGCCCCCGCCGCCGCTGCTCCGCCGGTGCCGCCCCACCGCCCGCCGCGATCGTCCTCCATATCCACCGCCTCCGCCCGCAAGCCGCCCGAGCCGCTCCGAAGGGCCGTCGCCGACTGCCTCTCCCCGCCCGCTCCGCACACCCACGGCCCAGCTGCCGCCGCCGCTTCTGCCGCCGCCGAGGCCTCGCGAACGCTCCGGGTACGTGGATCGATCGGCTCTGTCAACCATTATATTATATTATATTATATATCACAGTGCCCTGTATCTGGGGAGTTATTTGCCAGCGTTATCATGTGTATGTAAGAGCTACATTTCCATACTACTTCACTACAAGCATGCACAAAAGAGAGATTATGCTTTCATTTATCTCCAAACGTCTATAGCCAGAATTAGGTGTTTCTTGATATGCTATTTAACACCCTTGCCTTGTCGACGCGCCATTCGCTTTTGTGAACCCCACTATCGCGTGCCAGCTGTTCTTCATCCATTCACTCCTCGTGTAATGCTCGCGTCGCGTGTATTTATCACACCAAGTCTGTAAATATGCTCAGTAGTTAAAAAGGAGAGAAAACTTACTTAAAAATTGTGAGTGTGGATGGCCTCACAGCACAACTTGTCACACGAATCCTGAGAACTCTCTGCTATATCCTGGCAGTCATGGTCTCATGATCAACAAAGGGCACTGACGTGTAGGGTGACATAATGTAGAGACAACGTCACATTGCGTGCACCATTTGTCCTGTTGAATCTTTTGAAACGGCAACATATGCTTTTGTCAGGGTCTGGTTATTTTGTTTTCTTGATTTCCCGGTATATCTGCCATCATTGATAGCTGTACAGCATGCCCAGCTTCTCTGCTTTGCGTGCTACTGCTCTTGATGATGTTGATACCAGAGTTGGTTGCAAAAGAAATTGTCTAATGCAGTGGCATTCTCTTATTTTTAATCACCTCAAGTACTCCCTTCATATTTATACCATTTCTCAATGGATGTGAATTTATGCTGGCAGGATTATATAGCCAACCCTTCAACCATTGATATGGCTTATAATGTCCTCATTGACCATGCACTTGCAGAAAATGATCGCAGGTATGCTTTCAGCTTCGATATCTTAGTGTGGTTATTATTCTTCTGGGTTAATATTCTTTCTTTGCAAAACAAAAGGGAATAAACAAGAACTTTGGTTCTTTTTCAGCATAAATGTCCTTATTTAGAATAAATCTCTTGTTTGGTCTAAAAAAAAGAACAAATTTCTTGTTCCTCAAAGGCATACATTAATTTACAAGTAAGTTTTGAACTAAAAAAAATGCTTAACATCATTCATTGTTTTACTCTGTTCATTTTAAGATTCGTTATACATCTTTATGGGGCATTGACTTTTCCCACTTCTAATTTGGACAATCTTTTGAACCAGCCCAGCGGTTGTACCAAGATGTGTGGCATTGTTAAAGAGATACCTTATCCGGTAACTGGATTGTTTCTTGCTACAATTCAGCTTGCAAAATTTATTTGCACTAACCCTATCGTGCATTTGGTCTTCAGGTATATTCCAAGGGTCCAGACTCTGCGTCAAATTGATCTTTTTTGTGCAAATACAATTGCAAAATGTGAACCAACGGCACATAACAGAGCAGCATCTTTTGGCCAAGTATCAGCAACAGCTGCTACAAATTCCTCACCCATTGCACCGCCAATATCCAACTTTGCTTCAGCATCTCTTGTGAAGTCTTTAAACTATGTGCGCTCATTAGTTGCAAGACATATTCCAAAATTGTCATTCCAACCAATAGTCCCGTCGGTTGCGCCAAAACAGTCACTTCCTTCACTTTCATCATTTTTTAATAGGTCCTTAGATTCTCAGCTAACTCCAGAAGTTTTTAGCAACAGAGAACATCTTGAATTGAAGGAATGCCGCAGTTCATCTGATTTAATATCATCAGCTAGCGATAAAGTTGACGGGGGTGAGCCTGGAGATGATAGCAAATATATATCCTTTGACATCTTAAGCTGGCGATGGCATGTATATGGCGAACGGCAGGCATCAACTTCTGCCAGGGAAAGGTAGATCTCTTCTGCCTATTGTTTTTCGTTCCCATTCTGTTTTTTGTTGCCAACACTAACAATTTTTCTCATTTCCTTTACCACCAGCAGTGATTTTGTGAGTGCTCAAGATTTTCATACACATGGTTTTCTTGAAGTTGGTGCTGCAGCTCTTCTAGTTGGGGATATGGAGATGAAAATCAATGATCAACAGTGGAATTACAGTGTTATCCAAGAATTCCCAGATATTGATTTGCTTCAACCTTCAACTTCTGCGCCAAGTACCTATGCGTCATCGCAAAGTCATTTAAAAGCAATAACTGCCTCAAAACGCATGAAATCAGGCCCAAATCAAGTTTGGTATGCGTAGTATTTATTTATTATTATTAATCTTTTCTCTCATGCTTCTCTTTACATTCTATGTGAAGTATTCTGAGTTTGTTAGCATAACATCTTACATTTTCCTTTCCTTTTTCTAGAGTAAATTTTTACTTTATTGTAGTCTTTGCCCCACTGGCAAATTTCTTATTATTAGTGTCCTAGATTTTTCTAGTTGTGATCTTTATCAAATTAATTCACTCCAAGTCAATTTTTTGTACCTGGGCAGCTGGCATATTTGTAGTGGTCTAAGTGAATGTTAAACTGAAGGCTGCTGATACCTGCTAACATCTAGATTTTTGCTACTTGTGTAAAAGCAGATGCTTAATTTTTTGTACTAATTATAGTTTTTTTGAAAGGGTCAAAATAAACTTATTTTGTAGTCATGTGTCCTTTTTGTAGGATGAATATACCAGCAAACACCTTCCAGCCTCGGGCACGTCCCCTTTTTCAGTATAGACACTACAGGTATTTTGCTGTTTCATTTATGTACTTGTATGGTATCACACCTTATTTATTGGAACATCTATATTTGTTTGCAAATGTACAGATCCATGTCAGTACTGTATTCCTGAACCTAAATTCTACATAGGCTATTTTACATATGAACTCATTGTCACCCTTGACCCCCCATATTCTTGATGCAAAGGAGAAAATGATAGTTATCAAAGGCACTTCGAATCGTATACTAGCATATTGTTCCTTTATATACTTACAACTTCATGTATTTGTAGTCTTGCTCATCATGTTTTCTTCTTTTACTAGTGAGCAGCAACCCTTAAGATTGAATCCTGCTGAAATTTCTGAAGTCATAGCTGAAGTTTGTTCTGAAGCAACTTCAAATGCAAGTCAGCCAATCGCTCAAACAAGATTGAGCACCCAGAGTCGGCAACCTTCAGCAGATGTGGCATTCAGTGTCCTTATCAAACTTGTTATTGACATGTATTATTCTATATCCCATTTCTTTCTTGTTATTTATTCTCCAATATCAAACTTTGCTAGTGTTCCTGATATTTTAATTTTTAACTATCCTGGCATTGTTGTCTTGTATTCTCTTTTCACTAGTTTTACTACTGATATCTTGGCCTGATCTACCTAAGAATATTTTTGCTCAGATTTTTCATGTTTGCTCAGCCAAGGCTGTATTGTTTTCAATTCTTACCTTTTTTTTATTTGAAATATTTTCTCACATGAATGTATCTTTGAATTGTTCATTGCTCTTGTGTATTCACGGATATTAGCATGGCTCTGTTTTCTTATGTAGTACTGTCAACAGTCGTGCTGCCCTGCCTTTATGACTATATGTAAATGCAGATTCAGGTTGATGTGCACACTGTAAGGAGTTATATTTTTACAACCTCTTTATTGAATTATTAGTCACATAGTACAAGGGTGCATGTATATAAAAAGGGACAACAATAAATTATGTAAACAATAGAAATTATTCGCTCAAAGTGGTGACATTACATTTTAAAGGGATCAGTGGACTACATGACTTAAAGGCTAGCCCCCCCCCCCCCCCCCTAATCAATCCATGATAGGAGGATCATTTTACTGCCCCGAACAATTATCTTTATCTGGTTAACCCCTCAGCAAAGTTCAACTAGATTTACTCCACCGAACTATTTTGAATTTGTACAAAGGCACCATAAAGTGGACTGAGGGACAAGTTTTACATAGTTCGAAAAGATTTTTTTTTGGGGGGGGGGGGGTTGAAAGTTTTCTGCTTTTGGTGTTGCAGATAAAAATTAAACCACTGAAAGTCAAGGGACAAAATATTAGACTGAGTTCTTGTGTATATTGCTGTTGCTAAAAAGAAGTTCAGCACTATTCTTCACAATGAAGCGTTGTCACTTCTGAGCTGCAGGAGATATACAATACTGACCTCTCTCAGTAATTATGAACATGTCGACGATCCAAATAGTGAAACAGTTGCTAGTTTGTCATACCTTATCTATCATATAAAGTAAATGCTTTCTCAGGGGATTTTCTTTTATTTTTTTAAATCCAGGTACATGATGGACTCTGGGACTGCTGCTCCCCTGACACTTTATATGCTTGAGGTACAATTATTTGTAGGCGATACATTTCATGACGGTTTCATTAAAATTAATTTTGCACATTATTAACTTTTCAGGGAATGTTGAGCTCACAAAAGACATCTGCCAGAACAAAGGCTCTTGATTTGATCCTAAATCTGGGGGTACATGCACACCTACTGGAACCTATGGTTGTTGAAGATGCACCACTTATAGATAAATGTGAAGCTGTGAACCATTCTTATCTAAGCAATGAGTACGGATCAAGTATAGATGAACCAAGGGCGGCAGAGCCTGAACAAGAGCCAAAGATCAGTCCTGCTATTGACCTGTTTGAGTCATGGCTTCTTAAAATACTTTTTGAGGTTCTCCTTCTCCTAGTACAGGTATTTTTTTTTCTAGGATACTCATTTGAGAATGCATTTTGGTTTGATATATTTGGGGCTCCCTTATTATCAAGAAAAATGCTTTAAGCAATCTAGTAATTTTTTTTATTAGTGCTTTCAGAAAAGTTATCCTTTTCTTTTCTGGGTTATATTTATGAATTTATTTATCTTTTGTTACGTGGCTGTGTGTTTATGGTCTAATTTGTGCGTTTGTTTATGCTCCAATTTTCCCATGTTTATATTAGTTATAGTTAATTATTAGTGCTTAGCTATTCGGTTTTATGACTGTCTTCTTGTTTGCTGGTAAGCTGACATGTGATTATTTTTGTGCTTCCATAGATGGAGGAACGACAGGAGATTGTGTGGGCCTCTGCTTTGAGTTGTCTATTTTACTTTGTTTGTGATGGAGGAAAAATTATCAGGAGTAGATTGGGAGGTCTGGACATAAGGGTAAACATAACTTTCTTCAAATTCACTTTTGTTATGTTATGCAGCATTTTTTAGTCCTGATCATCACCCATTTCCGCCATATCTAAAATATCAAAATAATGGGGGCTGTTTAATATTGGAGATCATGTAGCTGCAAAGTTACCCATTTTTGTATTTCGTTCACTGCTAGTCACGATATGATTTGATTATGTATTATATTTTTTGTTTACTTGGTGGCAGTCAAAATAATTGGAAAATCAAAATGGCCAACTATCAGCAGAGAGTCAAATCTGTGTATTTGAGCTTATATGTTGTTGTTGACATGTTTGGAAGATATGGCCACAGTACTATTCCATCATAAGATTTTTTCTAGTAGTCTCTGCAATGCACCTCTAATGTCTTGGGTGTATGTAATGAGGTCCTTTTCAATGTATTTGAGACATATTAGCCCTTTGACTTTAGCAGTTTGGCTAAAATGTAGCGTATATACTTACTAGCTTCTATGAATGGTTTTATCGCTGAAAATATTCTTCAAGTCACTTGTATGATTTTTTAATCCTGAACAGGTGGTTAAGACTCTTCTTAAGATTAGTGTGGAGCACTCTTGGGCAAAAGTAGTGCACAGCAAGCTCATTTGCATGCTAACAAATATGCTGTACCAAGTATCAGATGTAACTCAGAATGGTGTTCGTGATACACATTTTGTTCCTGAGCGGATAGATCTCCTTGGTGGAATTGAGTATATTTGTCTTGAGGTTTGGTCTTGCTCTTACGTTGCATTCTGGCCTTTTTTATGTTGACTGGAATGGTTTTTTTATTACCTGGTTTGAGTGACAAGTCAAAAGCCAGAGCATAGAAAATGCATCATATTTTCAGTCGACAAAGGAATATGTTATTGCTATGTACGAGATCTGTTGTAGTTAGAATTAAGTGTCATATATGGCAAGATCAATAAATTAAACATTGTTATTAGAGAACTATGCACTTGATATGTGCGCCACCTACAACTATCCAATTTTTGGGCTAGCTACTTTTTTTATCATAGATGTGAAAATTTGTGAAATAGAAATTCATTTTGAAACCATCTTTACTTGAAGACCTAAAATTATTTCTTATAATCATGAATTTGTAGGAAACACTGCAAAACACAATATCTGCACCTTTTTCAATCCTCGGATCATTATACTTTGATAGACAGTAAAGCCAATAGGCTTAGCATACTAATTATGTTTACACAGGGGATTACAATATATAGAGGCCCAAGGGGCCTGTTCACATAGCCACATAGGGTGGCGTACAGCTGACTTAAATAGCAGTAATAGACTAGCACAAAGACCAAAGGGACTAACAGCACAGTAATCTAACATACTAGCACAAAGACCAAAGGGACTAACAGCACAGTAATCTAACACCCCCCGCAGTCGGAACGTCGCAGCAGCGGACATTCAGACTGGAGCGAAAGTCTTGAAAAACTGAGGTAGGCAGCCCCTTGGTGAAGACATCAGCAAACTGAGAAGTAGTGGGTACATGAAGTACGCGGACAGCACCAATAGCAACACGCTCCCGGACGAAATGGAGGTCGATCTCCACATGTTTGGTGCGCTGATGTTGCACAGGGTTGGTGGAGAGGTAGACGGCGCTCACATTGTCGCAGTAGACAAGGCAGGCCTTGTCAAGAGGATGATGGAGTTCCTGGAGAAGCTGCCGCAGCCAAGAAGCTTCAGCGACGCCGTTAGCAACAGCCCGGTACTCGGCCTCAGCGCTAGAGCGAGAGACAGTGGGCTGCCGCTTAGAAGACCAGGAGACAAGGCTGCCTCCGAGGAATACAGCATAGCCGGAGGTGGAACGGCGTGTGTCCGGGCAACCGGCCCAATCAGCATCAGTGTAAACAACAAGTTGTGTTGGGGAAGTCCGAGGAATGGCGAGGCCATGATCAAGAGTCCCCTGGAGATACCGCAGAATCCGTTTGGCAGCAACAAGATGGCTCTCCCGAGGATCGTGCATGTGAAGGCAAACTTGTTGGACAGCATATGCAATGTCGGGCCTGGTGAATGTCAAGTACTGAAGAGCACCCGCGAGGCTGCGATAAGCTGTGGGATCAGCAACAGAGGGACCAGCAGTGGCAGATACTTTGGCACAGGTGTCAACAGGAGTGGAGCATGGTTTGCAATCAGCCATGCCATGACGAGTCAAAATGTCCAGTGCATACTGACGTTGAGAGAGGAATAAAGAGTCACCTCGTCGCTGAACTGCCATGCCAAGAAAATGATGAAGAGGGCCAAGGTCCTTCATGGCGAACTCCTTCATCAGAGCATCAATAACTCGGCGGAGAAGGTGCTGGGAGGAGGCAGTGAGAATAATATCGTCCACGTAAAGCAGCAGATAGACAGTCTCTGAACCATGGCGGTAAACAAAAAGAGAGGTGTCTGAGCGAGCTTCAGTGAACCCCAGGGAGAGCAGGAATGATGCAAAGCGGCTGTACCATGCACGGGGAGCTTGCTTCAGGCCATAAACGGATTTGTTGAGTCTGCAAACATGCTGAGGGAGAGCAGAGTTGGTGAATCCGGTTGGCTGGAAGCAGTACACAGTCTCGGAGAGGGTCCCTTGAAGGAAGGCATTCTTGACGTCAAGTTGATGAATCGGCCAATCCTGGGAGTGAGCTATAGTGAGGACAGAGCGGACAGTGGCCGGTTTGACAACAGGACTGAAGGTTTCATCGTAGTCAATACCGGGGCGTTGAGTGAAGCCACGAAGAACCCAACGAGCTTTGTATCTCTCCAGCGAACCATCAGCATGGAATTTATGTTTGAAAACCCATTTTCCGGTGACCACATTGGCATTGGCGGGCCGAGGGACAAGCTCCCAAGTGTTATTATCCATGAAGGCGACATATTCTTCTTCCATGGCGCGACGCCAGTGAGGATCAGCGAGGGCATCGCGGCATGACCGGGGAATGGGAGACAGCCCCTCAGCATGAAGAATACGAGGCTGAATGTATCCAGTCTTCCCACGAGTCATCATACCATGGTTGTTGGCAACCGGTGTGACGGGTACAGCGCCAACCGGAGGACCATCTTTAACATACCGTGGGGGGGAAGGTATGATGCTGGAGCGGCGAGGAGGAGCAGCAGCCGGTGATGATGGTGATGGTGGAGGGCGCCGAGTGTACACTTGGGTGACAGGCGGCTTCTGAAAAGTTGCTGCCATAGGATCTGCAGGGGATGGATGGCGCCTGGAGTACACGTGGGTGACCGGCGGCCTCGGTAGAGCTTCAGCCATGGGCAGAACCGGAGGAGCAGCAGGCGCCGGGGCTGCAGCAGGCACCGGGGCTGCAGCAGACGCCGGGGCTGCAGCAGGCACCGGGGCTGCAGCAGACACCGGGGCTGCAGCCCGAGGCAGCACCGGGGCAGGGCGAGCTGCTGGCGGTGTGTGGAAGCCTGGGGGAGGGCGCCGGGGTGCTGGCCTGGCCAGAACAGGGGGCCAGAGCGGAACAGGAGCATCCTCAGATGCCTCTGGTGCAGCCTGCAGAGGGAACTGAGCAGGGGCACCGGAAGTTGTACCTGCAGACGAAGAAGGAGCTAACAGCTCATTGTTAGTTAGAAAATCAAGCTCGTGAGGAGTGGAGGTCCGGTGTCGAGAGAAGGGAAAGGTCGTCTCATCAAAGATGACATGACGAGAGATGATGACACGGTTAGTGTTGAGATCGAGGCACCGGTATCCTTTGTGATCAGGAGAGTAGCCGATGAAGGCGCACAGGGAAGAGCGAGGGGCAAGTTTATGAGGGGTGGTTGCGGTGAGGTTGGGGTAGCAAGTGCAACCGAAAGTACGAAGATCATGATAGGCGGGCTGGGTGCCGTGGAGAGCAAAGAAGGGTGTGCTCATGGCTAGAGTCTTAGTGGGAAGGCGATTCAGGAGGTGGGTGGCTGTAGCAAGGGCATCAGCCCAATAAGAAGGGGGCATGGAGGCTTGAAATAGTAGAGTGCGGGTGATATTGTTGGTGGTGCGAATCATGCGCTCGGCTTTGCCATTCTGCTGTGAGGTGTAGGGGCAGGACATGCGAAGCACAGCACCTTTAGCGAGAAAGAAGGCACGAGCAGCAGAGTTGTCAAACTCACGCCCATTGTCACATTGCACGGATTTGATGGTGCAACCAAACTGAGTATGCACATAGGCAAAAAAATTAGAGAGCACAGAAAAAGTATCGGACTTGAGGCGCAGTGGAAAGGTCCAAAGAAAATGAGAGCAGTCATCGAGGATAACTAAGTAATATTTGAAACCGGATACACTGGTAATAGGTGATGTCCACAGATCACAATGCACCAAATCAAAATTCTTAGCTGCTCTAGAGGAAGAATTATGAAATGGTAAACGAACATGGCGTCCAAGCTGACACGCATGACAGAGGGAATCATCAGCAGGCTTGCTGCAGACTATGGAAGAAGACTGAGCAAGACTCTGAAGGGTAGCTGCGCCGGGATGACCGAGACGACGATGCCAGGTAGTCGGGGGAGGGAGTTGCCACCAAGGCGCAGGGACTGGATGGAGATGCAGGAAGCTGCAAGGTGTAGAGGGGCCCCGAGCTGTTACACCGAAGGAGGGTGTTCTTGGAATGGAGATCCTTCACAGAGACACCAAGAGGGTCAAATTCAACTGAAACAGAATTGTCAGTGGTGAATTTGCGAACAGAAATAAGATTTTTAATAATATCAGGAGCTAGAAGGACATTGTTGAGGCGAAACGGGCCGGGAAGAGTGGAAAAACCAGTGCCAACCACTGGAAGAATGGCACCGTTGCCAACAACAATAGAAGATGGAAAAGAGGAAGATGCCGAAGCTGTGATTATACCAGGGTTGGAGGCAATATGAGAGGAAGCACCAGAGTCAATCACCCATTCCGAAGCGCGTGGTGGTGGTGACAGGGTGACAGTGCTGAAGGCGTTGGCGAGATTTTCAGCAGTCCATGGCGACCAATTGGAGGTGGGAGCCTGCTGAGGCGCCTGGTAGTATGCCCCGGGGGATGGCGATGGAGTGAAGTATCCCGGGGGCACACCAGCAACCAGAGCTTGCTGTGGTGATGGAGACTGGACGACGCGAGGCGGTGGAGCACGAGGACCGCCAGGAGTGGACCCGGGCCACATATGAATGGACCCTGTCCAGGGGTTTAGGACAGAGGGCCACTGCTGGCCACCTTGCTGGTGCGGGTTGCTTGAAGAGCCACCCTGTGAGCCGCCTTGGCCACGTCCGCCGCGACGGCGTCGACTGCGGCTGTTACCGTTGCCTGGCTGCTGCCCCCCGGCGATCTGATGAGAGCGCGGAGGAGCAGAGGGCGGAGGAGGAGCCGGCGGCTTGCTGGAGGATGAGGCGACGAGGGCCGAAGGCGGTGCTGAAGGTGGCGCCATGTTGAGCTCGGCCAGGCGAAGATCGGCACGGACATCAGTGAAAGAGGGAAAAGGCCTCTGTCGAGTGACGAGCTGCGACATGAACTGGAAGCGTTCATTGAGTCCGCGCAGAACGTTTAGCACCAGCGTACGGTCCAGAATGGGCTCGCCAAGGTCAGCAAGGGCATCCGCCATATTCTTCATCTTGCGACAGTATTCGTCGATGGAGAGGGCACCCTGGCAGAGGGTGCGAAACTCGGCGTCGAGCAGCATGGCGCGTGACTCGCGGTTGTTGAAGAACTGCTGTTCGAGGCCGAGCCACGCCGCCCGAGCAGTGATGCCGTCGCGCTCGTGGACGACGTCGAGGAGGTCGGGGGAGATGGTGTTGAAGATCCACGAGACGACGACGCAGTCCATGCGAGACCACGCCGCATCGTGGGCATGAACGACGTCGCTGAGGACATGGTCCTTCAGGGCAAAGCGGCCGAGGACGAGCAGGAGGTGGCCACGCCACTTGGAGTAGTTGGAGGACTGCAGGTCGAGGACGATGGGAATCAAATTCTTGATGTTCTGCACAGCAGCAGCCTGGCTATGGAGGCGAGCGATGGCCACGGCTTCAGAGGTGACAGAACGCAAGTCGTCGTCGTCGTCGGAAGCGTCGTCGCGGAGCGATTCAGCGCGGAGCCATTCGCGGAGGGCGGAGGCCTGCCGCTCCAGAGCGTCGGCCTGCTCGCGCTCCGCATCGAGGGCGGCGGCGGCGGCGCGAACGCGTTCCCCGAGCATCGGCGGCGGACTTGAGGAGGGCCGCCTCCTCCTGGAGCCGCCGGGACCGCTCGGCGTTGGAGTCCCGCGGGGAGGCGGCCTCGTCTTCCAGCCTCCGGGCGGCGGCGAGGGCTTCGTCACGAAGCTTTGCCGCGGCGGCGGCCGCCGAGGCGCCCGGAGCTCGAACCGCCGGAGGGAGGAGCAGCCATGGAGAGGAGAGGCGACGGGGCGCGCGCGGCGGCCGACGAGGGGCGCGCGACGGCCGTCCGTCGAGGGAGGCGCGCGGCGGCGCGGGTCGCGCGCGGCGGCGCGCGGCGCGGAGCGCGAGGCACGCGCACGACGCGAGGCGGGCGCGGGATGCGAGGCGGGTGCGTGCGGTGGAAAAAGCGGAAGCAGGGGAAAAGGTACAGGACCAGATTAGTCGTCTGATACCATGATAGACAGTAAAGCCAATAGGCTTAGCATACTAATTATGTTTACACAGGGGATTACAATATATAGAGGCCCAAGGGGCCTGTTCACATAGCCACATAGGGTGGCGTACAGCTGACTTAAATAGCAGTAATAGACTAGCACAAAGACCAAAGGGATTAACAGCACAGTAATCTAACATACTAGCACAAAGACCAAAGGGACTAACAGCACAGTAATCTAACATACTTCATACTGATTGAAGTACTTATATAAAAATAGTATGGCTTGCCTTCTAAATTATATTTATTACAGGCATTATGAACAAGTTGTTAATAGTCTTTTCTAAAATGAGCTATATTATTAAAAGATGTCTTTATTTTTATTAATTAATACTAAAACGAGATGAATGCTGGCTGCCATGGTAGCTTCTGTAGCATTTTCTGGGACCATGCCATCAAAAATTGCTAATCGAAAAATTGGTAGACATAACATATTGCCTTGGTAGTTTGTAGCTAGCTGTTTAGTTCCATTTTGAACCTCCATCTATTATGACATTCCTGTTTTTCCTTGTCATGATGGTTTGACATTTCTGACTTCTTTGGAGGTTTCTTGGTTGATATACTTGGTTATGTCATATTTTATCTATATGTTTTAATGAAGTCTTTCTACCACCTTTACAGTATTCACGAGCCAACTCCAGGGAAGAGAAGCGGGATTTATTTTTTATCATTTTTGATTATGTAGTGCATCAAATAAATGAAGCATGCCTGGCTGGTGGTGTTTCAACCTATACTTATGATGATGCCCAGCCCCTTGCTTCCCTTCTTGCATTTGCTGATGCTCCTGAGGCCTTCTACATATCTGTGAAGCATGGTGTTGAAGGCGTCGGAGACATGCTGAGAAAAGCTTTATCAGCAGCATTGTCTCAGTCTGCACAATATGACCAATTGAATGTGGTATTATGTGTTTGTATCATATGCTACTAATTTTATATGTCAGTAGATTTGGATATGGTGTTTCTTTTGGCGTTTTTCTCTCTCCAATGATATGGCTCTTTGCTTGCATGAAGCTGAGTAAACAATCTGGTGCTAGTTGATGCAGGTGTAGAACCTTCTTTGAATAGCTAGCTCCTTCTCTCTTATAGAACTGCAATTATACCATTATATCTCAGTATGCAGAGTGAATAAGCTACATGTGTGCACAACCATAATGACTTCTCTATTCAATTTTTAATCTGGCATCACTAATGATGGTCGATACATGTGCATATAGAAACAGCCAGTAAACATTGAAGTTTCCTTCGTTGGTTTTCGTAATTACCTATAGATCAAAGGCTTGTGTATCTCTTGTTCTATTTTGAAATGAAAATGTGTTATACATCTTCTTTCTGTAGTATAGTCTAGGTCGTGTGTGGATGACCTGGAAGCTGCACAAAATTTGCTTTTCAGAAACATTTGTTTTCTTGTTCTAATCAAAGTTTCTATATATGTAGCTTCTGGACAAGGTTATGAGGAAACTTGATGGAACTGTCAGCACATTTTCTAGGATTGACAATGAGTTTGCTTATATGATCCAAGTAACAAAATCATACAAGTGCTTTAGCAGCATTAAAGACGGATGTGATGATGCTGATGTCGCGCTTAGAGCCAGGCTTTGTTGGGCGACTTTGCACTCACTTCTTCACTCACAGATTTCATCATATAGGCACCATGGATATATTTGGTTAGTTGAATTGCTCCTTTCAGAAATTAGTGAGGAAACAGATGGCTCTATATGGTCTAAAATCCAAAAGCTTCAAGAGGAAATTGAAGTTGCTGGTAGCCAGGATCTATCATGTTCAGAAGTTTCTCTGCCTGTTTGTATGCTTTGTGGGCTTCTGAAGTCAAAACACAACTTCATTAGATGGGGATTCCTTTATGTGCTGGATAAATTTCTGATGCGCTGCAAATTATTATTGGATGACAGTGATATGCAAGACCACACAGCTACTGATCATAACAAAAACTGTCTTGATAAAGCTTTCGCGGTTATAGACATTATGAATAGTGCTTTATTACTAGTAGTTCAAAACAATGAGACTGACCATATCAACATCTTAAAGGTAATTTCCTTAACGTCTTTCGATTATGGTGCATGCATCTGGCATACATACAAGTCGGCATCATTTGCATATGTACCAGTAGTTGCCTTAACACTGATTGTTATTTTTTCTTAAAAAAAGGCGATGTTCCATCAGTTACATTTTAAAATATAAGTAATGCTTTCGTGATTATTGAAATTAGGAATTGTTGAAGGTATGAATTGGTTCTGCTCCCAGTTTACTGTTTCTAGCCTTCTGCTCTTATCGATTGAGAATTAGAAAACATTGTTTTGAGTCCATTGAACTTATTCAAATCCTATCACCTCCGGATCTCATAGAGAGTTGAGGTACTGCAGTTTACTAGCATTCTAAATTTGGTTATTTGTGATTTGCTCTTTCCTCTTTCAGATGTGTGACATGCTATTCTCCCAATTATGCCTGAGAATTCCTTCCACAAATGCGATACATGCAGGGGGCCTCCAGTCCCTTGGTCAACTTTTTGGTTGTACAACCAAAAACATTGACAGTCATTTGGAAACCCTTGCATCACACCAAAGTGTTGGAAACAAAAATCTTTGCCGGAGTGAGACATTGCAAGATATCAGTATGAATCAATCTGCTCAATCCACTTTACTCTGCGAAGCATCAATGGCAGCGCTACTTCTGAGAGGTCTCGCAATAGCTCCCATGCAACTTGTAGCCCGTGTACCTACTTCTTTGTTTTTCTGGCCATTGATTCAGCTTGAAGGGGCAGCCAGTGATGACATTGCATTAGGTATTGCTGTTGGTAGCACAGGAAGAGGTAATCTCCCTGGTGCTACATCAGATATTCGAGCAGCACTCCTTTTATTGTTGATTGGTAAATGCACAGCTGATCAGGAGGCACTGAAGGAGGTAGAAGGCAATGAGTTCTTCAGGTATCCTTCTTTTATAGTACATTACCTTGGCAGGCTAAGTTGTAATGTCTAATATTCATTCAACCAACAGGGGTCTTCTGGATGATACAGATTCAAGGGTAGCATATTATTCTGCTGCTTTTCTTCTGAAGGTATGTCTGAGGCAACTGCCGATTGATTCCTGATGGTTCTACTCCGCTTTGCCCTGACAAAGTTTGTATGAACAGAGAATGATGACAGAGGAACCAGAGATCTACCAGAGGATGCTTCAAAGCCTCATTTCAAAGGCTCAACAGGTTAAGTTTCTGCCCTATGTATATTGTAGGGTGAAATCTGAAATTTTACCGGAACAGTGCTATGCATCTTGTACTGAATAGTTCCTGCTGACATGTTGAGGCAGTTCAATCCTCTTAAGAAATTTAATTCCATGTGTATCCTGTCACTCAATTAAGTTGGTGCTGACCTGTTTTTCGTGCCGTTGCCAGTGTAACAATGAGAAACTTCTGGAGAATCCTTACCTTCAAATGCGTGGGATATTGCAGTTATCAAATGACCTAGGAGTGCAATGATAAGGCCACATTGGCATTTCGATGGATAAAGCTCTAAGTTAGCAGTACTCTAGGCTGTGTTTATTGCAGAAGAATCTGAAACTGCATTCCTCTGCTCCAAATTAAGAAAAGGTGCATCCTAAACTAATTCTCTGTCACTATTGCAATATGTGGATCCACGGACTCTAGCATTAGTCTACTTGATATGGTGTACTTTTGCCCTCTTATATGCCAGGCTGCCAGAATAGTACTCTCAGTATGTGTCCTTTGTTATGATCAGGTCACTAATATATCTTTTAAATATTTTTACAGATGCATTGTGAATCATGTAAATTACTGGTTTGGCTGGATGCATGTACAGGCCTTTGAATTTCTTCGTTCTTTGTTAGACTTGGTGAATATCTTAAAATGGGAGTCGTGAACACCTACTTGGCTGAATTGCCAAAGGTTAAGAGACTACAATTTTGTAATGCTGAACCATTGAGATCGAGACAACACAGCCTTTTCTTTTGAAGCATGCTCGGTTCAATAAGTAGCCAGTCTCCCTTTCTTGTGTTTGCCCTCCTTTACCTTTTCCATGTATGGCAACTGACCCGAGCCGTGTAGATTTGTATCACGGAGTAACAATGTAAATGTGTAGGGTGAAAGACATTATTTTGGAGCTGTCCTAGATGTCATGCTGGTTGGTTGGTTAATTGTAACGTGGGGAATCATACTTGAGTGTGCAATGGTGGTTGTGGTTTTTGATGCAATTGCAATGTCGGACGAGAATGTAGGGGCCAAACAATGGGATAATGGACATTATGTCTAATTACTTATCTCGTTTATGTATTGAGTATTTGCTAGTGGTTTTGGTATGCTGAATCGGTGATGGTCTTGCACTGGGTGGAGCATTTGGTCAGGGCTCAGGGGTGGGTGACATCCAGAAGCAATTGCTCGAGACATCCTTAAAAAAAACATGGATCGGACATGCATAAGAGATTGGCAGTGTCATTTGCGTTCTCCATAGCTATGCATTCTTATCAGCCAAGCTAAAATTTCGATAGTACTGATACAGCACACTTGTGTATGTAACTCTAAATCACAAACATAAAAGACATGATCATCAATCAATCAGTTGACTGTAAGTATCTATTGTAAGTTACTATGTTAATAAATAGGAACATGATCGTTTTCGACCATCCAATTACTGTCTCAGTTTGATTAACCATTGAATTGCAAAATCAGGAATGTTTTTTTGCCATCTAACTCAATTGTTCATATTTGGCTATTGGGCAGTTTTAGTGGTGATTTTGCTGATGTGGATGCCACAACCCACAAGGCGGTGGAGCAAACAGATTTCAAGCGTTAACAGCCACCCTCTTCCCTCTCTCTGCCAACCTCCAACCTTCAAATCGTAGCAAACAGATTTGAAGCGTTAACTTCTGATTATGATGCTTTTTATTTTTTTTACAGACCTTCTAAAACTTTAAAGTTAGCTAAGATTATAGCTAAGCTGTTGAAGTTGCTCTAACAGTAACAGCACAGCAAGTAGGGGGATATTTCTCCTCACGCTTGCTCTTTTTTTTTTTTGAAATTCGGATTGAATTTTACACTGACTGGTAAACTTGCAAGCAAGAACAACCAAAAACCTTGTCGAACACTAATTAGCTATTCCTTCACTTCTTCCTACATCAGTCTCACCAAGACAGCCTGCCTCCCCCTACTCTAATAACATCAAGTCATGAACCCAGCAATTACCATCCAATCCAAAACCAATCACAAGAGCCTGCTAAGAGACTTGATCAGAAGCTTGATGTTCCGCAGTGTGGCCTCCTCACCCGTGAAGCCAGATATGTCCGAGCTGATACTCTGAATTTTAACCAAGGTTAGGGGCATGTCAACCTCTTGTTCAGTTCGAGAAACAGATACCGCAAAAAATGTTGGGTGTGTCAAAAGTGCATACCTCGATGTTCTTGAGCGTAAATATAAGGGTGAAAATAGACTGCTTAATAAGATCGGTGTTCTCTGGGGTAAGCATGGACGACTTGAGCCTCCTGCAGGACAGTGCCAACGAAAAGAAATTATCAAGTGCTCACTATATATCATCAAAGGAAAACAAGATTTGTTGCATCATTGTGCTTTTTCCAGGCAATAGTACCTCAAGTCACCAGACGCATCAGCCAGGCCTTTAGCTATAGTCTCGACATCCTTGAGCAGATCACTATCACGAACCTCAGAGAGCATGGGCTGGATTTCTTCAGCTAAGGCCTCAATCTGTTGTTCCATAACTAACATTATTTCCATGCATATCACATCTAACAAAACCATGTTTAGCGGACAGAATAAAATTTCTTCTATTTTGATGAACAATGAATTGCGCTTGCGCATGAGCCATGTTGGAAAAGATTATGAAGCCGTGCAGAATGAAGGCTATCTCTACTCCTAAAAAGCGTTAACTGAAAACGTCATAGGTAAATAGTTTTTGGTCTGCCCTTCCGCCCCCGCTTGGTTTCCCTCCCCACTCCCCCGTCACCGCCTCAACCACGCTAAGCAGGTTATTCTTAATTTCTGTTGCTCACCAATGCCTATTTATGGACGATGCACACCATGTGCTTGTTGATTTGCCTATGCAGAAACAGAAATGAAAGTGACCGTATCTGCAGCCAACCTTCCTGATGAAATAAGCGAATATGAAGCACGGAAATTCAGGATTCAGGCTAATGCTCAGACATGAATTTAGTTTTTGAATTAGATGATACTTGTACATGGTCACACGTCAGGAAAGTTCAGAGCAATTTTCATTTTTACCGTTGCTTCTAAGGTATGCCCAGTTCTTTGGCCATGTTATGAATCTACGGCTGAGCTTGAGCTGTGGTGCTGGAGGTTCTCCAGCTTTCCAGTTCCGGTTGCTCCATTTGTTGTGGCGTCAGGGATGAAATCTGGTTGGTTAGTGTTTCTAATAATATGTTTCTTTCCTGGAGAGTTTCCAGTTCCAATTTTCATTTGCTGCAACTGTGTCATTCTTAATTTGACATGCAGATCATCCTGTTATTTCCAGAAATTCCAACCTCTACAGATTTGCTATCTAATTTTTACATTTTTGAGCTCAACTCATTTCATTTTGGCTGCAGCGTGTATCAGCTGGAGTAGATAAGGGGTGCCATGGGTATGAGGAGCAGGCACCCAAAGGTGTTAGGTCTCCTCTGCTATCTGGCAAACCACCGGTCCTTAAACCTTGCATTGTGGAGCCTAGCAGCACTGGTTGTTATTGTGAATCTCCATCTTATCATCGTTCATAAGGAGGAGAGTATGAGTACACATGAGATCCATAGATCGATTATCAGGGAACTGGAAAAGGTGGAGGTGGAGAAGTTCTGGTTATCGCCTCCCCAGAACTGGGGGAATCCCCGGGCAGTGCGACGCAAGGGCGAGAGGAAGCCACCTGCAGTAGTGGAAGAGTTCTTGGATGAATCTTCAGCAGTGCATGATATGTTCTTCCCAGAATCAAACATGGCTGTAGATCCAAGCAATGGTGAGAATGATAGCATGTACTTCTACTTCCCAGGGAGAGTTTGGACTGATACCGATGGCAAACCTATCCAAGCTCATGGAGGAGGTGTACTGTCTGACAAGAATACCAAGACCTATTTCTGGTATGGGGAGAATAAGGATGGCAAAACCTACAAAGCTCACAGCAAGGGAGCAGACTTGGTGAGTTGTACTATTCTAATGTTGTTAACACCATTTATGTTCAGAGAATCATGATATGTGGCTATAGAAGCAAATGTTTAAACTAATGTCACATTATTACTCTGTAAAACTCAAAGGTACTGTCTTTGAGTTGTATGCTCTCAACAGAATTTGTAGTTTTTTTTTAAGTTCCCGGGCAGATTTGACTCTAGTAGGTGGATACTGATATATGCAAAGACAGATTATGATGGAAAACAAAAATGATAGTAACTTATCTTAATTTGTTTTCCTGTGTGTGTTTTTTTCTGAATTCAGTACTACTGTTTTCTTTTCTGAACTTGATAGACATTCGCTGCATGAAGGCATATGGGATATACTATAATCTTGATTCATCACTTTGGTTTTCAGTATTGTTTGTATCAGCTAACTGGATTGACCCTGCACCACTTGGCCTGCTTATGCCGGCTCTGTAATCCCATGCCAACAGGGCCAACATCACAGCTACAAAGTCGGCTCACCTTCATCGTTTTTTGGCGCACGAAGTGAATGTGTATTGAAGATATATTTTAGCTGATATAAAATAGAGTATTATCTTAGCTGCATCATAGGCAAATATATAAAATAGATTTGGTCAATTCGGATGCCATGGTATTCCAAGCTTTATTTAATCCAGTAACTATGTTCATGCATTAAAGACTTACTTAATATATTTGTGCTTATTTTCACATGATTATGATCTTATTGAATGCCATGTATATTGAATATAAATAGGACATGATTAGCCCGAGAGGGTGCTCCTTTTTTCGTTAATGTGAGAATGCTCCATCCACAGAAGATCCGGTGTGGGCCCACCTTACCCACGCCTTATCCCTCCATCTCAGGCGCCACGGGTTGTCTTCCTTCCGCAAACCTTCCCTCGTCCTCTTCTCCGCTTGCCCGCCGCCCCCACCCCACCCCACCCCACCCCACCCAACCACCAACTCCCGCTCGCCGGTGTCGACCACCCTCTCCTACCCTTCCCATCCTCTAGCACCCCACCCTGTCTTCCTCCTCTTCGATGCACATCTCGCCACCATCGGCTTCCACCACCGCCCCGTGGCCGGCAGCGACCTCACCGCTGCGTTGCCCTTCCCTCTCAACCCCCGCCCTTCGCCCCTTCCTAACCAATATGGTGCCTACCCCCCCCCCCCCCCCCGCCGACCCTACCCACCTGTTGTCCACCACTACCCAACTGTCGTCACCATAGCCACCCACACCCCCGCCTCCTCCGTCGGGCTTGCCACCGCCCACGACCATCCTTCCAAGGTCGTCGGCCATGGAAGCTCCCCCACCCCGAACCCCCAAACACAAACCCTAACCCTAATCCTTACCCCGCCGACCTCCGCCACCTCCCGTGTCCAACAGTGACCCCGTTGCCGACCGCTCCGCCCACAACCCCGCAGGATATGGCCGGAGATGGAGGGACAGGTACTTCCAACTTCTTGATTTGTTACTTTTCTCTGTTTTTTTCCTTTTCTAGCTTCCGATTTCTTCCCCCTTCCTCGAATTTCCAAATCGGGAGGACTCTCGCGATAAGCTCGAATTGAGAGGCCTCTTGGTTTAGCTTGTGCGATATAAATATTTTGTTGCCCGTAGCACCACACAAAACGAGGCATAATTAATTGACTGAAAGAGTTGGTTCCATAGGCATTCCGGCAGGCTTGCAAATAGTTATGGGGAAGAATGTGTACCCGTGTAAGAAGAGGTTGCGCTTCTTCCATTATGGATGCAACTTTTTCAGCCAACTTATAGCTTTTGCTAACACCAATTTCCTCCATGTCTCTTCCGAGACGGGTAAATATTCCGACCAAGGCATCTAAGCTCACTCCTTGCTGTCCTTTGATCCTCTGCCTGTCACAGAGGATCAAGCCTTCTTTGGCGCAGTCTGGGTGAAGTGGGCCAACTGAAGGTTCGGGGAGTGGATCCTTTGGTGTGATATCAATGAGTGTCTCCATCAGAAGACCGGACTGATTGACCTCGACCAGTGAATTGCGCGGTATGATGATGTTATCATCTTCGACCTGCCACAAGTTGATTTAGCAATGGTGTTGAGCAGTGATGATGAGTGAAGGAAGGAAGAATCATAGAGCAGCAGCAGCAAAGGAACCTCGACAAGCGCATCGATGCTCCTGAGGGAGGAGTCGACGCGGACGACGGATCCGACGGTGACCCCTCGTATGCGGACGGGCGTGCCGACGCAGATCCCGCAGGCCTGCGTGAACTCGAAGACGGTGTTGTACTTGCGGAACCGGGAGCGGAGCTGGAACCCCCTGAGCCAGGCGAGGGCGAGGGCGAGGAGCGCGGCCCCGGAGACCATGAAGAGGCCGACGCCGCCCTCCCAGACGCTGCGCTTGCCGAAGCCGTAGTCCCCCAGGGGCTGGAGGGTGCGGCGCCACAGCGTGCGCAAGGGGTTGGTGGCGTCGGCGTCCGGGGCGGGCGTGGCGTCCGGGGCGGTCGTGGCGAGCAGCGGGACGCGGCGGGGCCTGAGGCCGAGGAAGGCGACGCGGGGGTGCGGGCGGGGAGAGGCGGAGAGGAATGGGGGAGGGAGGAGGGGAGATTTGGTGGCGCCCATCGACGAGGACGAGGAGGAGGAGGAGGAGGAGGCCATCATCATCATCATCATCCTCGGATGGCAATCCTTCCCCGCGAGAAAGGAGGAGGAGGAGGAGGAGGAAGAAGAAGAATTGGAATCAATCGCAATTAGAACTGGAATTGTTGTTGGAGAGCAGCAGCAGAAGAAGAATGCGACCCACCCACTCATCAGCCCAAGCACATCGGCACCCGGAGTTTGCTTTCTAATACAATTTGTATTGCTATGAAAACATCAAGGGGGTGGTGGCGCAGTTGGCTAGCGCGTAGGTCTCATAGCTGAAGTGAGTGATCCTGAGGTCGAGAGTTCGAGCCTCTCTCACCCCATCAAGTTTTTTTTCTTGCCCCCCGTCCTCCTTCCAGTCAGTGTGTGCTTCTCCCGCAGCATCCACAGCAATCAGCTGGATTAGGTGTCCTGTCCAGCAATTATCAATGGATCCAAAGAAAAAAACAAAATAAAATGAATGCATGCATGCCATGTGATCCTCACCTCCAACAGAGTTGTTTTCTTTTGCTTTAGCCAACCAAAGACAGCATCAACTGATTGGCAATTCAAAAGGGGACGCGGCAAAGGGATCACCAATGCACAAAGTAAAAGCCTCAAGATAGACATCATTTTACAAACACACAAATGAAGGGGGCTAAGGCAGGCAAGGAGCAAGCCTGAACCAGTTTCATTCATATAACAAGTTGTTGCATACAAAGATTTGTGAGAGAGGAGTACAAGTGAAAAATAAGTGAAACATATACTTTTCAACAGGTGCAACTCAACCTACACATCCTACGGTTACATTGTCGGGGGAAAAAAACAAAAGTGTGCTCCAAAGGAGACGGGGAGAAGTTGTATTCTCTAGAAAATCAATATCAAAGGGGAAAATTTTGATTTTGTAGTATAACTCACAATTGTACATGGTATGCAGCAGGTTCACCGCTAGCATGCCCAGCCTCGCCGAATCAACAGAAACCAAAACCAAAAAAAAAAATTCTTCTGCTTTTCTTATATGCCTTCAAAAAACCTGGCACTAAAATGGTCTGTCAGTATCCACCTCCTATTCCACCTTATCTGTAAAAGAGCCTCATTTCTCCCTTTTCTGGGAAACCAAAATTGCCCAGCAGCAACCTACTGCTCCTTATCCTCGGTATTCTTCTGTATCCAGGTAACACAAATCTGTATCAGCAACTGAGAAGGGAACGACGCCGCCTCCTCCTCCCCTCAAACTTTGGCGTCCTCTTCTTGTCAGCCTTGATCGGCATCATCAGCAATCCTCCGGTATCGGGCTCAGACTGGAGGGAAGTTTTCAGCCTCTTCAGGTGTCCAACGCACAGCGCGTGGTCCGACCCTGTGCTGCGGAAGCCTTGCTCAGTAATCAAGTCTTTCCTCTCATACTTGGACTGCCATTTCGATTGGAGGTAAGGCAAGGATCTCCAAGGAGGAAGCGGCATAGAGTTCTGCTTCAGGGACCATTTTGCAGCGTCTACCATGACATGCAGGAACTGCTTAAGCCGCGGAAGGGTGCCAACATAAACCACTGGGAGCGAATTCAACAGAGTGCCGTAAGAGTCAACGGCCCTGGCAATTTCAAAGTGGCTCCTGAAGTCGATGTCAACTATCAGACGCTCTGGCCCGGCAGCATCGCCGTGAATTATGACGTCGATGTACTCGTGGTCACCTGATTGGGAAAAAACACAAACAGCTTAGGCGCACAGCTTGATTTGCAGAGCAGATCAAGGAAATGAATCTCGGTATGGAGCATAGGTACCTCCAGGTATCTTGTCAAACCCCTGCCATTTGGATGTGCAGACTGCTGCATCATACCCCGAGTATCTCAGGAGCTTGACAAGTAGATGGCGGATGCAAGAACCACTGCATTGACCTGTTTTAAAAGGTTGAAGCTCCGAGTCATGGATAGAGAAGAGTAGGGAGTGGACCATGGAGAGCAGCTCATTTTCGTTGTCATCTCCTCCTTGCTTGAGCATCTGAAACAGGGTGCATGGAATGTAAGTTGCAGTGTCTATGTGGCACCCACCCAGCAGTGGTAATGTGATGGTGTGCATGCTATGGCTAAAAGGACTAGGGACACAAGCAAAAGGGAAGAGGACAGCACCAGCAGGGTGTGAATTGCTATACAAATTCTACTTCCTCGGTTCGACATCATAGAAAAGTAAAAGCAATCTCAACCAAACCAATCAGGAAAGCCATCTCATAGTCAATTAATTACTGCACTCGTTAGTTGAATAAAATGAAAGCTTTGATCGCGGGAATAAAAAGGAAATAATACCGAGATGTTGTCTGCAAGGTGGGCGAGGTCGGGGAGTCCCGAGTCGCTGTCGCTGCTGGCGCGCGAGTCCCCGCCGGCGCTGCCGCCGCTCTCGAGGAAGTCGGTGACGAGCATGGCCAAATCCATGTCGCTGTCGTGGCTGTGGCTCCCGAAGGCGGCGGGAGCGGCGGTGCGCAGCAAGAGGTCGGGCACCGGCGAGCCACCTCCGGCGTGCGGCGCGACCCTGGCGGAGGACCTCCGGCGCGGCGCGACCGCAGCGGGCGGCGAGAGGGCGAACTCCTTGGCAACCAGCATCATCTCCGACTGCGACTCTCCGGCCGGGGTGGAGGGAATTGAATCGAACGGGATCGATCGAATTGAAGGGTGGGAGGGGGTGGGTGGGTGGGGAATGAATTTTTTTTGGTGGACAAAAGGAGAAGAAAAGCCAACGCAACGCAATGCAACGCGGAGAAGGAAGGGGGAAAAAAAAGGAGGTGACAGGTCAGGTGGTTATTCGTATATGTATTTATATATTTGTATGTATAACATATAAATATATTTTTTATTGTTAGGCAGTAGGGATGGCCGGATGGGGAAGGGGCGCGGGAAGTTTCGAATCCCGTCTCCACCGCGCCGCCATCCTTCCACGTGCTTCTAACTTTTTTCTATGTGCCTCCCCTCCTACTCCTTCCATCTCAAAAAGTAAATACACATCTCACTTTTAGAAGTCAAGCCTTTTAAATTTAACCAAAAATCACTAAAAAATTATTTAATATTAGTTATGATGCAAGACAAATATCATTAGATTGAGTACACTTTTCTAGCACAATTAATTTGAAGATATAGCCTACGAAAATGACTAGAAATGGATGTTTTCACACATGAGAGGTAGCGCTTGCCCGAGTGCTAAAAATTGATCCAGACCGTGTGCCGTAGCCCACGAAAATGGCCCGAAACAAATAAACTACCTCGAAAATGTCTTGTATTACGAATCCCTGCACATCTCGGTTGGCCCTCGAAAATTGGCTGAAACACGGTCATGACGTGTGCTATAGCCCACAAAAACGGTCAAAACGAATATTTTCACACATCTGGGATGGCACTCAAAAATTGGCTTGAGTCCTGAAAATCTGTCCGAAGCTTGTGTTGTAGCCCATGAAAATGGCTTAAAACGGACATTTTCGCATATCCAAGGTGGCGCTTGAAAATTGGCTCGAGTGCTGAAAATCGGTCCGGACTGTGTGCTATAGCCCATGAAAATGACACAAAACATATAAAACGCCTTGAAAATGTCTTGTATCACGAATCGATGCACATCGGGGATGGAGCTAAAAAATTGGCTTGGGTACTTAAAATTGGTCCGGAGCGTGCACTATAGATCACGAAAATGGTCCAAAACGAACATTTTCGAACATTTGGGAAGGCGCTCGAAAACTGGTCTGAGTTCTAAAAATCGATCCGGAGCATGTGCTATAGCCCACGAAACGAAAATGGCTTGAAATGTACGTTTTCGCACATCCGAGGTAGGGCTCGAAAATTGGCCCGAGTGTTGTAGCCAGCGAAAACGGCCCGAAACACATAAAATGCCTCGAAAATGTCTTGTATTACAAATCTGTGCACATCTCAGTTGGCCCTCGAAAATTGGCTCTAGAGATGAAACTCGATCAGGAGCGTGCGCTATAGCCCACGAAAACAACACAAACGAACATTTTCACAAATTTGGGATGGCACTCGAAAATTGGCTCGAGTCCTGAAAATCGGTCTGGAGCATGTGCTATATCCCATGAAAATGGCTCGAAACGGACGTTTCCTCACATACATAGTGGCGCACGAAAATTGGCCCGAGTGCTAAAAATTGGTCTGGCGCACGAAAATGATCAAAACGAATATTTTTGAACATCTGGGATAGCACTCGAAAATCGGCCTGAGTTCTGAAAATCGGTACGGAGCGTGTGCTATAGCCCACGAAAATGGCTCGAAATGTACGTTTTCGCAAAAACGCATCTGCAAACCCTTCTGACCCCGAGACATACACCTAGTGATGTTATGCATTAAACTATGGTCCGTACATGGAGGAGAGACTGTGAGAGTGACGAAATGCATCATTCTGGCTTCCGTTTGGGCAAGTAATTCTCGGTGGCAAAGGCACCTAAACGGGCCGAAAAAGGCCCGAAACGTGTACCCTACGGTCCAAAAATCAATGAAAACCTTGCCAAATGTGTTCTAGGAGTCTGTGCACATCCGAGATGTTGCAAAAAAATTGACCTGAGTGCAGAAAATCGTGTGCTATACCTCACGAAAATGGCCTGAAACGGACGTTTTTTGTGAAGTCATAAAATTCGAAACCGTATGGCCCGGAGACCTACCCTGGTGGTGCTATGCCTTAAACTATGGTCGTTATGTGGAGGAGGGACCGTTAAAGTGACGAAATGTGTCATTCTGTCCTCCGGAATGGTTGACAGTAATTCTCGGCTGGAAAGGCAACGAAACGGCCCGTAAAAGGCATGGAACGTGTACCCTATGGCCCAAAAACCAATGGAAACCTCATAAGAAGTCATCTACAAGGATTTGCTAAAAATCCGGGTGGTTTCGAAAAAGTTGACCCGGTGCCGAAAATCGTGTGCTCTCACGAAAATGGCCCGAAACGAGACGTTTTTCGCGAAGTCATAAAATTCGAAACCGTCCGTCCCGAGACCTACCCCGGTGGTGCTATGCCTTAAACTATGGTCGGTAAGTGGAGGAGGGACCGTTAGAGTGACGAAATGTGTCATTCGTCCTCCGGAATGGTTGACGGTAATTCTCGGCAACTATGGTCGGTACGTGGAGGGACCGTTAGAGTGACGAGTCATTCCGTCCACCGGAATGGTTGACGATAATTCTCGACTGGAAAGACAACGAAACGGTCCATAAAAGGCATGGAACGTGTACCCTATGCCCCAAAACCAATGGAAACCTCATAAGATGTCATGTACAAAGATTTGGTAAAAATCCGGGAGGTTTCAAAAAAAAGTTGACCCGGTGCCGAAAATCGTGTGCAAGCTCACGAAAATGGCCCGAAACGGACGTTTTTCACGAAATCATAAAATTCCAAACCGTCCGGCCCGGAGACCTACCCTGGTGGTGCTATGCCTTAAACTATGGTCGTTATGTGGAGGAGGGACCGTTAGAGTGACGAAATGTGTCATTCGTCCTCCGGAATGGTTGACAGTAATTCTCGGCTGGAAAGGCAACGAAACGGCCCGTAAAAGGCATGGAACGTGTACCCTATGGCCCAAAAACCAATGGAAACCTCATAAGAAGTCATCTACAAGGATTTGCTAAAAATCCGGGTGGTTTCGAAAAAGTTGACCCGGGTGCCGAAAATCGTGTGCTCTCACGAAAATGGCCCGAAACGGACGTTTTCGCGAAGTCATAAAATTCGAAACCGTTCGTCCCGAGACCTACCCCGGTGGTGCTATGCCTTAAACTATGGTCGGTAAGTGGAGGAGGGACCGTTAGAGTGACGAAATGTGTCATTCGTCCTCCGAATGGTTGACGGTAATTCTCGGCAACTATGGTCGGTACGTGGAGGGACCGTTAGAGTGACGAGTCATTACATCCACCGAATGGTTGACGATAATTCTCGGACTGAAAGACAACGAAACGGTTCATAAAAGGCATGGAACGTGTACCCTATGCCCCAAAACCAATGGAAACCTCATAAGATGTCATGTACAAAGATTTGGTAAAAATCCGGAGGTTTCAAAAAAGTTGACCCGGTGCCGAAAATCGTGTGCAAGCTCACGAAAATGGCCCGAAACGGACGTTTTTCACGAAATCATAAAATTCCAAACCGTACGGCCCGGAGACCTACCCCGGTGGTGCTATGCCTTAAACTATGGTCGGTACGTGGAGGAGGGACCGTTAGAGTAACGAAATGTGTCATTCTGTCATCCGGAATGGTTGACAATAATTCTCGACGGAAAGGCAACGAAACGGCCCGTAAAAGGCATGGAACGTGTACCCTATGGCCCAAAAACCAATGGAAACCTCATAAGATGTCATCTACAAGGATTTGGTAAAAATTCGAAAGGTTTCGAAAAAGTTGACCCGGTGCCGAAAATCGTGTGCTATAGCTCAAGAAAATGTTCCGAAACAAACGTTTTTCGCGAAATAATAAAATTTGAAACTGTCTGCGGCCCGGAGCCCTACCATGGTGGTGCTATGCCTTAAACTAAGGTCGGTAGATGGAGGGGGGACCGTCGAGTGACGAAATGTGTCATTCGTCCTCCGGAATGGTTGACGGTGAATTCTCGGTGGAGAAGGCACCGAACGGCCCGTAAAAGGCATGGAACGTGTACCCTATGGCCGAAAAACCAATGAAACATCATAAGATGTCATCTACAAGGATTTGGTAAAAATCCGGAGGTTTCGAAAAAGTTGACCCGGGTGCAGAAAATCGTGTGCTATAGCTAACGTAAATGGCCCGAAACGGACGTTTTTCGTGAAGTCATAAATTTCAAAACCGGCTGGCCCGGAGACATACCCTGGTGGTGCTATGCCTTAAACTATGGTGGGTACGTGGAGGAGGGACCGTTAGGTGACGAAATGTGTCATTCTGTCCTCCGGAATGGTTGACAGTAATTCTCGGCTAGAAATGCAACGAAAAGGCCTGTAAAAGGCATGGAACGTGTACCCTATGCCCCAAAAACCAATGGAAACCTCATAAGATGTCATCTACAAGGATTTGGTAAAAATCCGGGAGGTTTCGAAAAAGTTGACCCGGGTGCCGAAAATCGTGTGCTATAGCTCACGAAAATGGCCCGAAACGGACGTTTTTCGCGAAGTCATAAAATTCGAAACCGTCTGGCCCGAAGACCTAACTTTGGTGGTGCTATGCCTTAAACTATGCTCGGTACGTGGAGGAGGGACCGTTAGAGTGACAAAATATGTAATTCTGTCCTCCGAATGGTTGACGATAATTCTCGGCTGGAAAGGCAACGAAAATGCCCGTAAAAGGCATGGAATGTGTACCCTATGCCCCCAAAACCAATGGAAACCTCATAAGATGTCATCTTCAAGGATTTAGAAAAAGATCCGGGAGGTTTCGAAAAAGTTGATCTAGGTGCCGAAAATCATGTGGTATAGCTCACGAAAATGGTCCGAAACGGACGTTATTCGCGAAGTGATAAAATTCGAAACCGCCGGCCGGAGACCTACCATGGTGGTGCTATGCCTTAAACTATGGTCGGTACATGGAGGAGGGACCGTTAGAGTGACGAAATGTGTCATCCTGTCCTCCGGAATGGTTGACGGTAACTCTCGGCTGGAAAGGCAACGAAAAGGCCCGTAAAAGGCATGGAACATGTACCCTATGGCCCAAGAACCAATGGAAACCTCATATGATGTCATCTACAAGGATTTGGTAAAAATCCTGGAGGTTTCGAAAAAGTTGACTCGGGTGCCGAAAATCACGAATATGGTCGAAACGGACGTTTTTCGCGAAGTCATAAAATTCGAAACTGTTTGGCCTGGAGACCTACCCTGGTGGTGCTATGCCTTAAACTATGGTCGGTACGTGGAGGAGGGACAGTTAGAGTGACGAAATGTGTCATTCTGTCCTCCGGAATGGTTGACAGTAATTCTCGGGCTGAAAGGCAACGAAACGGCCCGTAAAAGGCATGGAACGTGTACCCTATGCCCCAAAACCAATGGAAACCTTATAAGATGTCATCTACAAAGATTTGGTAAAAATCCGAGAGGTTTCGAAAAAGTTGACTTGGGTGCCGAAAATAGTGTGCTATAGCTCACGAAAATGGCCCGAAACGGATGTTTTTTGCGAAGTCATAAAATTCGAAACCGTCTGGGCCGGAGACCTACCATGGTGGTGCTATGCCTTAAACTATGGTCGGTACATGGAGGGACCGTTAGAGTGACGAGTCATTAATCCTCCGGAATGATTGATAGTAATTCTCGGTGGAAAGGCAACGAACGACCCGTAAAAGGAATGGAACGTGTATCCTATGGCCCAAAAACCAATGGAAGCCTCATAAGATGTCATCTACAAGGATTTGGTAAAAATCCGGAGGTTTCGAAAAAAGTTGACTCGGGTGCCGAAAATAGTGTGCTATAGCTCACGAAAATGGCCCGAACGGACGTTTTTCATGAAGAAATGAAATTCGAAACCGTACGGCCGGAGACCTACCCTGGTGGTGCTACGCCTTAAACTATGGTCGGTACATGGAGGAGGGACCGTTAGAGTGACGAAATGTGTCATTACGTCCTTCGGAATGGTTGATAGTAATTCTCGGTTTGGAAGGGCAAGGAAACGATCCGTAAAGGCATGGAAAGTGTACCATATGCCCCAAAAACCAATGGAAACCTCCTAAAATGTCATCTACAAGGATTTGGTAAAAATCCGGGAGGTTTCGAAAAAGTTGACCGGGTGGCGAAAATCGTGTGCTATAGCTCACGAAAATGGCCCGAAACGGAAATTTTTCACGAAGTAATAAAATTCGAAACCATCCGGCCCGGAGACCTACCTTGGTGGTGTTATGCCTTAAACTATGGTCGGTACGTGGAGGAGGGACCGTTAGAGTGATGAAATGTATCATCCTGTCCTCGGAATGGTTGACGGTAATTCTCGGCATTGGAAAGGCAACGAAAAGGCCCGTAAATGGCATGGAACGTGTACCTCATAAGATGTAATCTACAAGGATTTGGTAAAAATCCGGGAGGTTTCGAAAAAGTTGACCTGGGTGCCGAAAATAGTGTGCTTTAGCTCACGAAAATGGCCCGAAACGGATGTTTTTTGTGAAGTCATAAAATTCAAAACCGTCTGGCCCGGAGACCTACCTTGCTGGTGCTATGCCTTAAACTATGGTAGGTACGTGGAGGGACCGTTAGAGTGACGAGTCATTCTGTCCTCCGGGATGGTTGACAGTAATTCTCGGCTGGAAAGGCAACGAAACGGCCCGTAAAAGGCATGGAACGTGTACCCTATGCCCCAAAACCAATGGAAACCTTATAAGATGTCATCTACAAAGATTTGGTAAAAATCCGAGAGGTTTCGAAAAAGTTGACCCGGTGCCGAAAATCCTGTGCAAGCTCACGAAAAGGGCCGAAACGGACGTTTTTCACGAAATCATAAAATTCCAAACCGTCGGCCCGGAGACCTACGGCCGGGTGGTGCTATGCCTTAAACTATGGTCGGTACGTGGAGGAGGGGCCGTTAGAGTGACGAAATGTGTCATTCGTCCTCCGGAATGGTTGACGATAATTCTCGATTTGGAAAGGCAACGAAACGACCCGTAAAAGGCATGGAACGTGTACCCTATGGCCCAAAAACCAATGGAAACCTCATAAGATGTCATCTACAAGGATTTGGTAAAAATTCGGGAGGTTTCGAAAAAGTTGACCCGGGTGCCGAAAATCGTGTGAAAATGTTCCGAAACGGACGTTTTTCGCGAAGTAATAAAATTTTTGAAACCGTACGGCCCGAAGCCCTACCATCGTGGTGCTATGCCATAAACTAAGGTCGGTTTATGGAGGGGGGGACCGTTAGAGTGACGAAATGTGTCATCTACAAGGATTTGGTAAAAATTCGGGAGGTTTCGAAAAAGTTGACCGGTGCCGAAAATCGTGTGAAAATGTTCCGAAACGGACGTTTTTCGCGAAGTAATAAAATTTTTGAAACCGTACGGCCCGAAGCCCTACCATCGTGGTGCTATGCCATAAACTAAGGTCGGTTTATGGTTGACAATAATTCTCGGTTGGAAAGGCACCGAACGGCCGTAAAAGGCATGGAACGTGTACCCTATGCCCCAAAAACCAATGGAAGCCTCATCAGATGTCATCTACAAGGATTTGGTAAAAATCCTGGAGGTTTCAAAAAAGTTGACCCGGGTGCCGAAAATCGTGTGCTAGCTCACGAAAATGGCCCAAACGGACATTTTTCGCGAAGTCACAAAATTTGAAGCCGTCTGGTCCGGAGACCTACCCTGGTGGTGCTATGCCTTAAACTATGGTCGGTACGTGGAGGAGGGACCGTTAGAGTGACGAAATGTGTCATTACGTCCTGCGGAATGGTTGATAGTATTTCTCGGTGGAAAGGCAACGAAACGGCCGTAAAAGGCATGGAATGTGTACCCTATGGCCCCAAAACCAATGGAAACCTCATAAGATGTCATCTACAAGGATTTGGTAAAAATACGGGAGGTTTCAAAAAAGTTGACCACAGTGCCGAAAATCATGTGCTATAGCTCACGAAAATGGCACGAAACGGACGTTTTTCGCGAAATCATAAAATTCAAAACCGTACGGCCCGGAGACCTACCATGGTGGTGCTATGGCTTAAACTACGGTCGGTACGTGGAGGAGGGACCGTTAGAGTGACGAAATGTGTCATCCTGTCCTCCGGAATGGTTGACGGTAATTCTCGACCGGAAAGGCAACGAAACGGTCCGTAAAGGGATGGAACGTGTACCCTATGGCCCCGAAACCAATGGAAACCTCATAAGATTCCATCTACAAGGATTTGGTAAAAATCCGGGAGGTTTCGAAAAAAGTTGACCCGGGTGCCGAAAATAGTGTGCTATAGCTCACGAAAATGGCCCGAAACGGATGTTTTTCACGAAGTCATAAAATTCGAAACCGTCGGCCGGAGACCTACCCGGTGGTGCTATGCCTTAAACTATGGTCGGTACGTTGAGGAGGGACCGTTAGAGTGACGAAATGTGTCATTCTATCCTCCGGAATGGTTGACGATAATTCTCGAAATTGGAAAGACAACGAAACGACCCGTAAAAGGCATGAAACGTGTACCCTATGGCCCAAAAACCAATAGAAATCTCATAAGATGTCATCTACAAGGATTTGGTAAAAATTCGGGAGGTTCCGAAAAAGTAGACCGGTGCCGAAAATCGTGTGTTATAGCTCAAGAAAATGTTCCGAAACGGACGTTTTTCGTGAAGTAATAAAATTCAAAATCGTACGGCCGGAGCCCTACCCTGGTGGTGCTATGCGTTAAACTATGGTCGGTACGTGGAGGAGGGACCGTTAGAGTGACGAAATGTGTCATTACGTCCTCCGGAATGGTTGACCATAATTCTTGGGCGGAAAGGCACCGAACGGCCCGTAAGAGGCATGGAACGTGTACCCTATGGCCCAAAAACCAATGGAAACCTCATAAGATGTCATCTACAAGGATTTGGTAAAAATCGGAAGGTTTCGAAAAAGTTGACCGGGTCCGGAAAATCGTGTGCTAGCTCACGAAAATGGCCCGAAATGGACGTTTTTGGCGAAGTCATAGATTTCGAAACCGTACGGCCCGGAGACCTACCCTGGCGGTGCTATGCCTTAACTATGGTCGGTACGTGGAGGAGGGACCGTTAGAGTGACGAAATGTGTAATTCGTCCTCCGAATGGTTGACGATAATTCTCGGTGGAAAGGCAATGAACGACCCGTAAAAGGCATGAAATGTGTACCCTATGGCCCCAAAACCAATGGAAACCTCATAAGATGTCATCTACAAGGATTTGGTAAAAGTCGGGAGGTTTCAAAAAAGTTGACCACAGTGCGAAAATCGTGTGCTATAGCTCACGAAAATGGCCGAAACGGACGTTTTTCGCGAAATCATAAAATTCGAAACCGTACGGCCCGAAGACCTACCCTGGTGGTGCTATGCCTTAAACTATGGTCGGTACGTGGAGGAGGGACCGTTAGTGTGATGAAATGTGTAATTCGTCCTCCGGAATGGTTGACGGTAATTCTCGGCCGGAAAGGCAACGAAACGGCCGTAAAAGGCATGGAACGTGTACCCTATGGCCCCAAAACCAATGGAAACCTCATAAGATGTCATCTACAAGGATTTGGTAAAAATCCGGAAGGTTTCGAAAAAGTTGACCGGGGTGCCAGAAAATCGTGTGCTAGCTCACGAAAATGGCCCGAAATGGACATTTTTGGCGAAGTCATAGAATTCGAAACCGTCGGCCCGGAGACCTACCACGGCGGTGCTATGCCTTAAACTATGGTCGGTACATGGAGGAGGGACCGTTAGAGTGACGAAATTTGTAATTTTGTCCTCGGAATGGTTGACGAGTAATTCTCGGTGGAAAGGCAATGAACGACCCGTAAAAGGCATGGAATGTGTACCCTATGGCCCCAAACCAATGGAAACCTCATAAGATGTCATCTACAAGGATTTGGTAAAAATCCGGGAGGTTTCGAAAAAGTTGACCAGGGTGCCGAAAATCGTGTGCTATAGCCCACGCAAATGGCCCGAAACGGACGTTTTTCGCGAAGTCATAAAATTCGAAACCGTCTGGCCCGGAGACCTACCCTGGTGGTGCTATGCCTTAAACTATGGTCAGTACGTGGAGGAGGGACCGTTAGAGTGACGAAATGTGTCATTCTGTCCTCCGGAATGGTTGACAATAATTCTCGGCTGGAAAAGCAACGAAACGGTCCGTAAAAGGCATGGAACGTGTACGCTATGGCCCACAAACCAATGGAAACCTCATAAGATGTCATCTACAAGGATTTAGAAAAAGATCCAGGAGGTTTCGAAAAAGTTGATCTAGGTGCCGAAAATCATGTGGTATAGCTCACGAAAATGGTCCGAAACGGACGTTATTCGCAAAGTCATAAAATTTGAAACCGCCTGGCCCGGAGACCTACCATGGTGGTGCTATGCCTTAAACTATGGTCCGCACATGGAGGAGGGACCGTTAGAGTGAAGAAATGTGTCATTCTGTCCTCTGGAATAGTTGACAGTAATTCTCGCTGGAAAGGCAACGAAACGACCCGTAAAAGGCATGGAGCGTGTACCCTATGGCCTGAAACCAATGGAAACCTCATAAAGATGTCATCTACAAGGATTTGGTAAAAGTCCGGGAGGTTTCGAAAAAGTGGACCTAGGTGCGAAAATAGTGTGCTATAGCTCACGAAAATGGCCGAAAACGGACGTTTTTCACGAAGTCATAAAATTCGAAACCGTCTAGCCGGGAGTCCTACCCTGGTGGTGCTATGCCTTAAACTATGGTTGGTACGTGGAGGAGGGGCGGTTAGAGTGACGAAATGTGTAATTACTGTCCTCCGGAATGGTTGACGGTAATTCTCGGCCGGAAAGGCAACGAAACGGCCGTAAAAGGCATGCAATGTTTTTCATAAAATACTTGTAGATGACATCTTATGAGGTTTCCAAAAAATTACTTGCTCAAACGGAAGCCGAGAATGACACATATCCGCACTCGAACGGTCCCTTCTCCACGTACGGACCATAGTTCAAGGCATAGCACCACCGGGGTAGGTCTCCGTGCCGGACGGGTTCGAATTTTATTTTTTCGCAAAAACATCCGTTTCGGGCGATTTTCGTGAGCTATAGCACACGGTTTTCGGCACCCCAGGCCAATTTTTTGGAAACCTCCCGAATTGTCACAAAATACTTGTAGATGACATTTTATGAGGTTTCGATTGATTCTTGGACCATATGGCCCACGTTCTAGGCCTTTTTACGGGTCATTTCGTTACCTTTCCTAACGGACAATTACTTGCTCAAACAAAAGCTAGTATGACACATTTCGTCACTCCAACGGTCCCTTCTCCACGTACCGAGCCATAGTTTAAGGCATAACACCACCGGGGGTAGGTCTCGGGCCGGACGAGTTCGAATTTTATTTTTTTCGCGAAAACGTCCGTTTCGGGCGATTTTCGTGAGCTATAACACACGATTTTCGGCACGCGGGCCAATTTTTTGGAAACCTCCTGGATTGTCACAAAATACTTGTAGATGACATTTTATGAGGTTTCGATTGATTTTGGGACCATAGGGTCCACGTTCCGAGCCTTTTATGGTTCATTTCGTTACCTCTCCTAGCGAGACAATTACTTGCTCAAACGGAAGCTCTGAATGACACATTTCGCACTCGAACGGTCCCTTCTCCACGTACGACCATAGTTTAAGGCATAGCACCACCGGGATAGGTCTCGGCCCGGACGGGTTCGAATTTTATTTTTTCGCGAAAACGTCCATTTCGGGCGATTTTCGTGAGCTATAGCACACGGTTTTCGGCACCGGGCCAATTTTTGGAAACCTCTTGGATTGTCATAAAATACTTGTAGATGACATCTTATGAGGTTTCGATTGATTTTTAGACCATAGGGTCAACGTTCCGGGCCTTTTACGGGTCGTTTCGTTACCTTTCCTAACGAGGCAATAACTTGCTCAAACGGAAGCCGAATGACACATTTACGCACTCGAACGGTCCCTTCTCCACGTAAAGACCATAGTTTAAGGCATAACACCACAAGGGCGGGTCTTCGGGCCGGACGGGTTCGAATTTTATTTTTAAGGCAAAAACATCCGTTTCGGGCGATTTTCGTGAGCTATAGCACACGGTTTTCGGCACCCGAGCCAATTTTTTGGAAACCTCCCGGATTGTCACAAAATACTTGTAGATGACATTTTATGAGGTTTCGATTGATTTTTGGACCATAGGGTCCATGTTCCAGGCCTTTTACGGGTCATTTCGTTACCTTTCCCAGAAGAAAATTACTTGCTCAAACGGAAGCCAGAATAACACATTTCGTCACTCGAACGGTCCCTTCTCCATGTACCGACCATAGTTTAAGGCATAGCCCCACCAGGGAAGGTCTCCAGGCCAAACGGGTTCGAATTTTATTTTTTTCGAAAACGTCCGTTTCGGGCGATTTTCGTGAGCTATAGCACACGGTTTTCAGCACGCGGGCCAATTTTTTGGAAACCTCCCGGATTGTCACAAAATACTTGTAGATGTCATTTTATGAGGTTTTGATTGATTTTTGGACCATAGGGTCCACGTTCCGGAGCCTTTTTTACGGGTCATTTCGTTACCTTTCCTAGAAGAAAATTATTTGCTCAAACGGAAGCGAATGACACATTTCGTCACTCGAACGGTCCCTTCTCCACGTACCGACCATAATTTAAGGCATAGCACCACCGGGGTAGGTCTCCGGACGGACGGGTTCGAATTTTATTTTTTTTCGCGAAAACGTCCTTTTCGGGCGATTTTCGTGAGCTATAGCACACGGTTTCGGCACCGGGCCAATTTTGCGAAACCTCCCGGATTGTCACAAAATACTTGTAGATGACATTTTATGAGGTTTCGATTGATTCTTGGACCATATGGCCCACGTTCCGGGCCTTTTATGGGTCATTTCGTTACATTTCCTAACGAGATAATTACTTGCTCAAACGAAGCCGGTATGACATATTTCATCACTCCAACGGTCCCTTCTCCACGTACCGACCATAGTTTAAGGCATAACACCACCGGGGTAGGTCTCGGGCCGGACGAGTTCGAATTTTATTTTTTCGCGAAAACGTCCGTTTCGGGCGATTTTCGTGAGCTATAACACACGATTTTTTCGGCACCGGGCCAATTTTTTGGAAACCTCCCGGATTGTCACAAAATACTTGTAGATGACATTTTATGAGGTTTCAATTGATTTTTGGACCATATGGCCCACGTTCCATGCCTTTTACGGGTCATTTCGTTACCTTTCCTAACGAGACAATTGGTCAAACGAAGCTAGTATGACATATTTCAGCACTTGAACCGGTCCCTTCTCCACGTACGGAGGCCATAGTTTAAGGCATAGCACCACCGGGTAGGTCTCGGGTCGGACGGGTTCGGATTTTATTTTTTTCGCAAAAATGTCCGTTTCGGGCGATTTTCGTGAGCTATAGCACACGATTTTCGGCACGCGAGCCAATTTTTTGGAAGCCTCTGAATTGTCACAAAATACTTGTAGATGACATTTTATGAGGTTTCGATTGATTTTGGGACCATAGGGTCCACGTTCCGAGCCATTTATGGTTCATTTCGTTACCTTTCCTAGCAGACAATTACTTGCTCAAACGGAAGCCGAATGACACATTTCTGCACTCGAACGGTCCCTTCTCCACGTACCGAGCCATAGTTTAAGGCATAGCACCACCACGGTAGGTCTCGGCCCGGATCGGTTCGAATTTTATTTTTTCGCGAAAACGTCCATTTCGGGCGATTTTCGTGAGCTATAACACACGGTTTTCGGCTTTTACCGGGCCAATTTTTTGGAAACCTCCCGGATTGTCACAAAATACTTGTAGATGACATTTTATGAGGTTTCAATTGATTTTTGGACCATAGGGCCCACGTTCCGGGCCTTTTATGGGTCATTTCGTTAGCTTTCCTAGAAGAAATTTACTTGCTCAAACGGAAGCTAGAATGACACATTTCGTCACTCCAACGGTCCCTTCTCCACGTACCGACCATAGTTTAAGGCATAGCACCACCGGGGTAGGTTTCGGGCCGGAGGGTTTCGAATTTTATTTTTTCGCGAAAACGTCGTTTCGGGCGATTTTCGTGAGCTATAGCACACGGTTTTCGGCACCGGGCCAATTTTTTGGAAACCTCCCGGATTGTCACAAAATACTTGTAGATGACATTTTCGAGGTTTCGATTGATTTTTGGACCACAGGGCCCACGTTCTAGGCCTTTTACGGGTCATTTCGTTACCTTTCCTAGCAGAAAATTACTTGCTCAAACGGAAGCGAGAATGACACATTTCGTCACTCGAACGGTCCCTTCTCCACGTACCGACCATAGTTTAAGGCATAGCACCACCGGGGTAGGTCTCGGGCCACACGGGTTCGAATTTTATTTTTTCGCAAAAACGTCCGTTTCGGGCGATTTTCGTGAGCTATAGCCCACGGTTTTCGGCACGCGGGCCAATTTTTTGGAAACCTCCGGGATTGTCACAAAATACTTGTAGATGACATTTTATGAGGTTTTGATTGATTTTTGGACCATAGGGCCCACGTTCCGAGCCTTTTCATTTCGTTACCTTTCCTAGAAGAAAACTATTTGCTCAAACGGAAGCCGAGAATGACACATTTCGTCACTCGAACGGTCCCTTCTCCACGTACGAGCCATAGTTTAAGGCATAGCACCACCGGGGTAGGTCTCGGGCCGGACGGGTTAGAATTTTATTTTTTTCGCGAAAACGTCCTTTTCGGGCGATTTTCGTGAGCTATAGCACACGGTTTTCGGCACCGGGCCAATTTTTTGGAAACCTCCCGGATTGTCACAAAATACTTGTAGATGACATTTTATGAGGTTTCGATTGATTCTTGGACCATATGGCCCACGTTGCGGGCCTTTTACGGGTCATTTCGTTACCTTTCCTAACGGACAATTACTTGCTCAAACGGAAGCCGGTATGACATATTTCGTCACTCCAACGATCCCTTCTCCACGTACCAACCATAGTTTAAGGCATAACACCACCGAGGCTAGGTCTCGGGCCGGACGAGTTCGAATTTTATTTTTTTCGCGAAAACGTACGTTTCGGGCGATTTTCGTGAGCTATAGCACACGATTTTTGGCACCGGGCCCATTTTTTGGAAACCTCCGGGATTGTCACAAAATACTTGTAGATGACATTTTATGAGGTTTCAATTGATTTTTGGACCATATGGCCCACGTTCCGGGCCTTTTACGGGTCATTTCGTTACCTTTCCTAACGAGACAATTACTTGGTCAAACGAGAAGCTAGTATGACACATTTCGTCACTCTAACGGTCCCTTCTCCACGTACGGAAGACCATAGTTTAAGGCATAGCACCACCGGGGTAGGTCTCGGGCCGGATGGGTTCGAATTTTATTTTTTCGCGAAACCATCCGTTTCGGGCGATTTTCGTGAGCTATAGCACACGGTTTTCGGCACCGGGCCAATTTTTTGAAACCCCCTGGATTGTCACAAAATACTTGTAGATGACATTTTATGAGGTTTCGATTGATTTGGGGACCATAGGGTCCACGTTCCGGGCCTTTTATGGTTCATTTCGTTACCTTTCCTAGCGAGACAATTACTTGCTCAAACGGAAGCGAGAATGACACATTTCTACACTCGAATGGTCCGTTCTCCACGTACGGGCCATAGTTTAAAGCATAGCACCACCGGGGTAGGTCTCGGGCCGGACGGGTTCGAATTTTATTTTTTCGCGAAAACGTCGTTTCGGGCGATTTTCGTGAGCTATAGCACACGGTTTTTGGCACCGGGCCAATTTTTTTGGAAACCTCCCGTATTGTCACAAAATACTTGTTGATGACATTTTATGAGGTTTCGATTGATTTTTGGACCATAGGGCCCACGTTCCGGGCGTTTTACGGGTCGTTTCGTCGCCATTCCTAGCGAGAAAATTACTTGCTCAAACGGAAGCTAGAATGACACATTTACGCACTCGAATGGCCCCTTCTCCACGTACCGACCATAGTTCAAGGCATAGCACCACCGGGGTAGGTCTCCGGGCCGGACGGAGTTCGAATTTTATTTTTTCGCAAAAACATCCGTTTCGGGCGATTTTCGTGAGCTATAGCACACGGTTTTCGGCACCCGAGCCAATTTTTTGGAAACCTCCGGATTGTCACAAAATACTTGGTAGATGACATTTTATGAGGTTTCGATTGATTTTTGGACCATTGGGCCCACGTTCCAAGCCTTTTCTTGGTCATTTCGTCGCCTTTCCTAGAAGAAAATTATTTGCTCAAACGGAAGATAGAATGACACATTTCGTCACTCCAACGGTCCCTTCTCCACGTACCGAGCCATAGTTTAAGGCATAGCACCACTAGGGTAGGTCTCGGGCCGGACGGGCTCGAATTTTATTTTTTTCGCAAAAACGTCCGTTTCGGGTGATTTTCGTGAGCTATATAGCACACGGTTTTCGGCACCGGGCCAATTTTTTGAAACCTCCCGGATTGTCACAAAATACTTGTAGATGACATTTTATGAGGTGTCGATTGATTTTTGGACCATAGGGCTCACGTTCCGGGCCTTTTTACGGGTCATTTCGTCTCCTTTCCTAGAAGAAAATTATTTGCTCAAACGGAAGCCGAGAATGACACATTTCGTCACTCGAACGGTCCCTTCTCCACGTACGGAGCCATAGTTTAAGGCATAGCACCACCGGGGTAGGTCTCGGGCCAAACGGGTTCGAATTTTATTTTTTCGCGAAACCGTCCGTTTCGGGCGATTTTCGTGAGCTATAGCACCTTTGTTTTCGGCACCGGGACAATTTTTTGGATGCCTCCTAGATTGTCACAAAATACTTGTAGATGACATTTTATGAGGTTTCGATTGATTTTGGGACCATAGGGTCCACGTTCCGAGCCTTTAATGGTTCATTTCGTTACCTTTCCTAGCAGACAATTACTTGCTCAAACGGAAGGCGAGAATGACACATTTACGCACTCGAGCCGTCCCTTCTCCACGTACGAGCCATAGTTTAAGGCATAGCACCACCGGGGGTGGGTCTCGGCCCCGGACGGGTTCGAATTTTTATTTTTTCGCGAAAACGTCCTTTTCGGGCGATTTTCGTGAGCTATAGCACACGGTTTTCGGCACCGGGCCAATTTTTTGGAAACCTCCCCGATTGTCACAAAATACTTGTTGATGACATTTTATGAGGTTTTGATTGATTTTTGGACCATAGGGCCCACGTTCCGAGCTTTTTACGGGTCGTTTTGTCGCCTTTCCTAGCGAGAAAATTACTTACTCAAACGGAAGCCGAGATGACACATTTCGCACTCGAACGGTCCCTTCTCCACGTACGAGCCATAGTTCAAGGCATAGCACCACCGGGGTAGGTCTCGGGCCGGACGGGTTCGAATTTTATTTTTTCGCAAAAACATCCGTTTCGGGCGATTTTCGTGAGCTATAGCACACGGTTTTCGGCACCCGGCCAATTTTTTGGAAACCTCCCGGAGTGTCACAAAATACTTGTAGATGACATTTGATGAGGTTTCGATTGATTTTTGGACCATAGGGCCCACGTTCTAGGACTTTTACGGGTCATTTCGTTACCTTCCCTAACGAGACAATTACTTGCTCAAACGGAAGCCGAATGACATATTTCGTCACTCTTACGGTCCATTCTCCACGTAGCGGCCGTAGATTAAGGCATACCACCACCGGGGTAGGTCTCGGGCCGGACGGGTTCGAATTTTATTTTTCGCGAAACCGTCCGTTTCGGGCGATTTTCGTGAGCTATAGCACACGAGTTTTCGGCACCGGGCCAATTTTGTGAAACCTCCTGGATTGTCACAAAATACTTGTAGATGACATTTTATGAGGTTTCGATTGATTTTGGGACCATAGGGCCCACGTTCCGAGCCTTTTATGGTTCATTTCGTTACCTTTCCTAGCAGATAATTACTTGCTCAAACGGAAGCTATAATGACACATTTCGTCACTCGAACGGTCCCTTCTCTACGTACAGGCCATAGTTTAAGGCATAGCACCGGCGGGGTGGGTCTCGGCCCCGGACGGGTTCGAATTTTATTTTTTTCGCGAAAACGTCCATTTCGGGCGATTTTCGTGAGCTATAGCACACGGTTTTCGGCACTCGGGCCAATTTTTTTGGAAACCTCCGGATTGTCACAAAATACTTGTTGATGACATTTTATCGGGTTTCGATTGATTTTTGGACCATAGGGCCCACGTTCCACGCCATTTAAAGGGCATTTCGTCGCCTTTCCTAGAAGAAAATTATTTGCTCAAACGGAAGCTTTGAATGACACATTTCGTCACTCGAACGGTCCCTTCTCCACGTACGACCATAGTTTAAGGCATAGCACCTCGGGGGTAGGTCTCGGGCCGGACGGATTCGAATTTTATTTTTTTTTTCGCAAAAACGTCCGTTTCGGGCGATTTTCGTGAGCTATAACACACGGTTTTCGGCACCGGGCCAATTTTTTGGAAACCTCCGGATTGTCACAAAATACGGGTTTCGATTGATTTTTGGACCATAGGGCCCACGTTCCGAGGCCTTTTACGGGTCATTTCGTTACCTTTCCAAGAAGAAAAGTATTTGCTCAAACGGAAGCCAGAATGACACATTTCGTCACTCCAACGGTCCCTTCTCCACGTACGGAGCCATAGTTTAAGCATAACACCACCGGGGTAGGTCTCGGGCCGGACGGGTTCGAATTTTATTTTTTCGCGAAACCGTCGTTTCGGGCGATTTTCGTGAGCTATAGCACACGGTTTTCGGCACCGGGCCAATTTTTGGAAACCTCCTGGATTGTCACAAAATACTTGTAGATGACATTTTATGAGGTTTCGATTGATTTGGGGACCATAGGGTCCACGTTCCGAACCTTTTATGGTTCATTTCGTTACCTTTCCTAGAAGAAAATTACTTGCTCAAACGGAAGCGAGAATGACACATTTCTACACTCGAACGGTCCCTTCTCCACGTACGAGCCATAGTTTAAGGCATAGCACCACCGGGGGTAGGTACGCGGCCTAGACGGGTTCGAATTTTATTTTTTTGCGAAAACGTCCATTTCGGACGATTTTCGTGAGCTATAACACACGGTTTTCGGCACCGGGCCAATTTTTTTGAAACCTCTAGTATTGTCACAAAATACTTGTTGATGACATTTTATGAGGTTTCGATTGATTTTTGGACCATAGGGCCCACGTTCCGAGCCTTTTACGGGTCGTTTCGTCGCCTTTCCTAGCGAGAAAATTACTTGCTCAAACGGAAGCCGGAATGACACATTTACGCACTCGAACGGTCCCTTCTCCACGTGCGAGCCATAGTTCAAGGCATAGCACCACCGGGGTAGGTCTCGGGCCGGACGTGTTCGAATTTTATTTTTTCGCAAAAACATCCGTTTCGGGCGATTTTCGTGACCTATAGCACACGGTTTTCGGCGCCCAGGCCAATTTTTTGGAAACCTCCCGGATTGTCACAAAATGCTTGGTAGATGACATTTGATGAGGTTTCGATTGATTTTTGGACCATAGGGCCCACGTCCGGGCCTTTTACGGGTCATTTCGTCGCCTTTCCTAGAAGAAAATTATTTGCTCAAACGAAGCCATAATGACACATTTCGTCACTCGAACGGTTCCTTCTCCACGTACCGACCATTGTTTAAGGCATAGCACCACCGGGGGTAGGTCTCGGGCCGGACGGGTTCAAATTTTATTTTTTTCGCAAAAACGTCCGTTTCGGGCGATTTTCGTGAGCTATAGCACACGGTTTTCGGCACCCGGGCCAATTTTTTTTGGAAACCTCCCGGATTCTCACAAAATACTTGTTGATGACATTTTATGAGGTTTCAACTGAATTTTGGACCATAGGGCCCACGTTCCAGGCCTTTTACGGGTCATTTCTTTGCCTTTCCTAGAAGAAAATTACTTGCTCAAACGGAATCCAGAATGACACATTTCATCACTCGAACAGTCCCTTCTCCACGTACCGACCATAGTTTAAGGCATAGCACCACCAGGGTAGGTCTTCGGGCCAGACGGGTTCGAATTTTATTTTTTCGAAAGCCGTCCGTCGTTTCGGGGCGATTTTCGTGAGCTATAGCACACGGTTTTCGGCACCGGGCCAATTTTTGGAAACCTCCTGGATTGTCACAAAATACTTGTAGATGACATTTTATGAGGTTTCGATTGATTTTGGGACCATAGGATCCACGTTCCGGGCCTTTTATGGTTCATTTCGTTAACTTTCCCGGCGAAAATTACTTGCTCAAACGGAAGCGAGAATGACACATTTACGCACTCGAACGGTCCCTTCTCCACGTACGGAAAGCCATAGTTTAAGGCATAGCACCGAGCGGGGTGGGTCTCGGCCCGGACGGGTTCGAATTTTATTTTTTCGCGAAAACGTCCATTTCGGGCGATTTTCGTGAGCCATAGCACACGGTTTTCGGCACCGGGCCAATTTTTTGAAACCTCCCGGATTGTCACAAAATACTTGTAGATGACATTTTATGAGGTTTCGATTGATTTTTGGACCATAGGGCCCACGTTCCGGAGCCTTTTACGGGTCATTTCGTCGCCTTTCCTAGAAGAAAATT